>LPNX011000583.1:374531-384531 GCA_001517045.1 Pseudotsuga menziesii | reverse complement strand
GAGGCCATGGTCAGGGAGATATTTCAACAAACTATGGGATGGCAGGTCATGGTAGGAATTTTCTTCTTCTTATGAACTATGGTCGTCATTTTCATAAGGCAGCTGCTTTAGGGCAGTTTTTCAACACTTAGTCAAAATCCCCAAATTATCATACCGTTACCAACTACTACCAATCCCCTGCAATCAGAGCAAGGGAAATAATATTTTCCATCTCCCCTCGCCTCTAATGTCACTCTAAACTGAGCAAGCTTCCTTTCATTTTCATTCATAGTGAAAAATCCTTGTAGTGACAAGTAATTGTCTTACCTACACCATACTAAACAGTAACTTGTCAAATACATTAGATATAAGTATATTTCTAAATGCAGTATATTATATACCCATTTCTATAAAGAAAAACATGAAGACTGTGATGAATAGGATTGTCATTGATGAAAACATTAATGACAATCATTTTGGAAAAATATGGTAATTTGGTGAAAAACATGAAAATGACTAATTATGGGGAAATTAGTAAAAATTGCCAGGGAAATGCACACCATAATTTATAGGATAATATAAATGCCCGCACCACATGGGGGTCATGTAGATTGTTGGTTTTCCTACCTGACCATGTCTTCAGTTTGTCCTGAAAGTTCCTGAGGGAGAAGTTATGGACCTGCCATAACAGGGGTTTGTGCCAGAGCAAGCAAAAATGGCTAAGTAGCCTCAGAAAGATGCCCGCCCTAAATTATGGGTTAGAGTAAATGCCCACAGCACATGGGGGTCATGTAGTGTGTTGGTTTGTCTACCTAACCATGGTATTATTTCTCCTTAAGCATGTCTAAAGAAAAATTTGAATCTTCCGAAATGAGGTTTTAGAATAAATTTTGGAGAAAGTCCTGAAAATGACTATTGGAAAACTGGCTCAGGTAGCCTTAAGAAAATGCCCACCACAAATTGTGTGTTGAAGAAAATGCCTGCACCATATGGGGGTCTTGTAGATTGATATTTGGCCTACCTGACCATGTCTTTAGACTGTCTTGGAAGAAGTTATGAACCTGCCAAAATAGTGTTTTAGGCAGATTGGACCAGACTAAGAAAAGTGTCTGTGTTGGAAAAACTGGCTCATGTGGCCTTGGGAAAATGTCCACCGTACCTTATAGGTATATGATAAAAATTATCTGAAGCTATCATCCTACATCTTGTTGAAGAGGCTATCTCACCATGGTCTCATTTCTCAAAGAAGATGTTTGATTAAAAAGATAACGGTCTGCCAAAACAAAGTTTCAGGTTGTTTTGCACTATTCCAGTAATGGCAAAAATGCCTCAGTGGCATAAGGGAAATTCCCGCCCTATCTCATAGGATGATGAGAAAAATAATATGAAAGTGTTAGGCTATAGCTTGTTGATGGGTGCATCTAACCATGGTCACAGTTATCCTATGGAATGTTTTATGACAAAGATATAAATCTGCCAAAAGTAAGAAAAATATTATTTTGCATTTTAAGAACACAAGAAAATTGGTTGTGTTAGATTCAAGAAATTGAAAAGGCATTTTGAAATGCCCGCAAGGAGGGGTTATTTTGATGATAAAATTCATCAGGTAGCATAGTCATGTTCCTTGGTGAACTGACTATCCAGCCATACCTTCAGGTTGTCTTATGATGGTCTCATATGCAAAATATCAATCTGCCAAAATAGGAAAAATAATATTTTGCATTGTGAGAACAAAAGAAAATTGACCAAAGTGTTAAAAATAAGAGTTTGAGAGGTCAGTTGGAAATGCCCACCAAGGGCTGTCTTTGTGCAAGTAAATTTATCAAATGTCATGGATCCATTCTTTGGTAAGTTGTCCATCTGCTCTTGAATTCAGGTCTCCATAGAGTGTTCACATGTGTGAAATAGGAATCTACGAAAATGGAAAGAAATATGTTTTGATGTTCAAAAGAGGTTGATAAGCTATTTTGAAATGCTTGCCAGAGGGTGTGTGTGTGTGAACAAATTTATCTTGTGATATGGTCTTGTTCATTGTTGAAATGGCTATCTAGCCATGCTTGTAGGTTTCTTTATGGTGATCACATGAGGGAGAAATCAATCTGCCAAAGTAGAAGAAAATTTGTTTTTACAAGTTAATTTTTTTTTGTCTAAGTGTTAAATTAAACAGTTTGGAAGCCTATTTTCAAATGATCTCCAGATAATGCGTGTGTATCAGAAAGTTGAAAAGGTGACATGGATATGATCCTTGTTGAGGTGGCTATCCAGCCATACTTTCAGTTTGCATTATGATGGTCATATATGCAAAAGATGGACCTGCAAAGTTAGTGAAAAATAATAAACAGAGTTTATTAAATAAGAAGCTACATGAATGTATTTAGAAAAATAAACAGAAATTTAATAAAAAGAATTAAGACAGAGTTTTGAAGAGACACATCTTACTATTGGAGAGATGCAATGTTTAGAAGAAGTTTTAATTGATTATTTCATTAAAACAATAAATAACAAGCAGATATTCGAAGAGGTGTTTAAGCATGATGGCATGGCTAAGTAGCCTCAGAAAGATGCCCACCCTAAATTATGGGTTAGAGTAAATGCCCGCAACACTTGGGGGTCTTGTAGTGTGTTAGTTTGTCTACCTAACCATGGTATTATTTATTTTTAAGCATGTCTAAAGAAAAAGTTGAATCTGCCAAAATGAGGTTTCAGAATAAATTTTGGAGAAATTCCTGAAAATGACGAAGTGTTGGAAAACCGGCTCAAATAGCCTTAAAAAAATGCCTGCCACAAATTGTGTGTTGAAGAAAATGCTCGCACCATATGGGGGTCTTATATATTGATATTTGTCCTACCTGACCATGTCTTCAGACTGTCTTGTAAGTACCTGAGGAAGAAGTTATTAACCTGACAAAACATTGTTTTAGGTATATTGGACCAGACTAAGAGAATTGTCTATTGGAAAACTGGCTCATGTGGCCTTGGTAAAATGCTTATCGTACCTTATAGGTGTATGATAAAAGCTATCTGAAGCTATCATCCTACAACTTGTTGAAGAGGCTATCTCACCATGGTCTCAGTTCTCAAAGAAGATGTTTAATGGCAAAGATAATGGTCTGCCAAAACAAAGTTTCAGGCTATTTTGCACTATTCCAGTACTGGCAAAACTGCCTCAGTGGCCTTAGGGAAATGCCCGCCCTATGTCATAGGATGATGAGAAAAATAATATGAAACTGTTAGGCTATAGCTTGTTGATGGGTGCAACTAACCATGGTCCCAGTTATCCCATGGAGTGTTTTATGACAAAGATATAAATCTGCAAAAAGTAAGAAAAATATTATTGCATTTTAAGAACACAAGAAAGTTAAGTGTTAGATTCACGAAATTGAAAAGGCATTTTGAAATGTACGCAAGGGGGGGTTATTTTGATGATAAAATTCATCAGGTAGCATAGTCATGTTCCTTGGTGAACTGACTATCCAGCCATACCTTCAGGTTGTCTTATGATGGTCTCATATGCAAAATATCAATCTGCCAAAAATAGGAAAAATAATATTTTGCATAGTGAGAACAAAAGAAAATTGACCAAGTGTTAAAAACACGAGTTTGAGAGGTCAGTTGGAAATGCTTGCCAAGGGCTATCTTTGTGTAAGTAAATTTATAAAATTCCATGGATCCATTCTTTGGTAAGTTTTCCATCTACCCCTGACTTCAGGTCTCCATAGAGTGTTCACACGTGTGAAATAGGAGTTTGCCAAAATGGGAAGAAATATGTTTTGATGTTCAAAAGAGGTTGAGAAGCTATTTTGAAATGCTTTCCAGAGGTTGTGTGTGTGTGAACAGATTTATCTTGTGATATGGTCTTGTTCATTATTGAAATGGCTATCTAGCCATGCTTGTAGGTTTCCTTATTGCGATCACATGAGGGAGAAATCAATCTGCCAAAGTAGAAGAAAAATTGTTTTCACAAGTTAAATTTTTTTTTGTTGATGTTAAATTAAACAGTTTGGAAGTCTATTTTCAAATGATCTCCAGATAATGCGTGTGTATCAAAAATTTCAAAAGGTGACATGGATCTGATCCTTGTTGAGGTGGATATCCAGCCATACTTTCAGTTTGCATTATGATGGTCATATATGCAAAAGATGGACCTGCAAAGTTAGTGAAAAATAATAAACATAGTTTATTAAATAAGATGCTACAGGAATGTATTTAGAAAAATAAACAGAAATTTAATAAAAAGAATTAAGACAGAGTTTTGAAGAGACACATCTTACTATTAGAGAGATGCAATGTTTAGAAGAAGTTTCAATTGATTATTTCATTAAAACAATAAATAACAAACAGAGATTCGAAGAGGTGTCTAAGCATGATTATTTCATTAATCCACGAATGTTCAAAACGTGGAAATATTTCATGGAAAAATCCACCCAAATGTATTAGTGATAGATGAATTAAAAGAAACTAACGAGCACATAACTTCTAGAACTGTGCTAGTTGACCCGGAAAAAAGAAGAGAGTATGAATGAAATGCAAGAGAGAAAAATGCAATACTATGTGGACTCGTTGATACTTAATTTACTAAAGCTATGCAATGGGATACAACAAAAGAGATCTAGGAAAAATTAAAGAGCATTTATGAAGGAGATGAAAAGGTCAAGAAGGCCAAGCTACAAACCTTCTCTACATTGTTTGAAATGTTGAAGATGAAGGAGGACGAAGACATTGCAACATATTTTCTCAGAGTAGATGAGACCATAAATTCCATAAAGGGACTTGGAGAAATTATTGAAGAAGGCTCAATTGTACAAAAAATATTAAGAACCCTACCCTCATGGTTCGATTTAAAAGTCACCGTCTTGGAAGATAGATTTAACTTGGACAAACTGAAAAAAGACGAGATGTATGGAATTCTCACTACGTAGGACCAGAAAATGTCTCCAGAAAGGAACCAAGATTTAAAGACACAAGGAATCCCAAAAACAACAAGAATGAGTGCAATAACATAGCTAACATATTTGATGAAGAAGAGGCTAATTTTGTAAGAAAGTTAAAAAAAGGACAAGGCAATTACAAGGGGAAGTTACCCTTCAAGTGCTTTAAATGTGGTAGGATTGGACACTTTTCTTCAAAGTGTATATATGAAGAAAATGAAGAAAGTGAGCATGAAGAAGAATTGGATTAGCAAGAATAAAGGAGTAAGCACCAACGAAACAAAGTTGGGGACATAAAGAAATTTCCAAGGACAAGGAAGAGCATGTACACTAAGGAGTGTTGGCCTAATATACCATCATAAATTAGAGCTTATATTTTAATTGTAAATATGAAATTCTAAGACTTAGAAGCACATCCAAAATCTATGGACTTAGAACTAGACTAGTTTAAAACACAATATGCTTTGGAAATGAACCTAGAACTATTTGAATGTTGTAATCTCAGAAATACCAAACTCCCTTGTGCAAAGTGTATTCATTAGCATTCTTAAACTCATCAACACCTAAAATATGACATATTCTAAAACTTAAGATATCAAAACCATAAACTGTAGCATTTCTACTTCATTGTTGAAAGTAAGAAGACATTGAATTCTTTTACAAGAAGTTAGTTCACAATGTGTTTGATTTCTTCAACAACTAAGTATATTTTCTAATGGAAAATAGAGCTGGAAATAATTTACCGTAAGCTGGAGTCAAATTCCAGTAAAGCAAACGGTGGAGAGGGGTTTCATTTGCTTGGCGGCCCACAATCAAAACCTGCTACTCCTGGAAGGCAACATTTAAATCCAACCATGCTAAGGGTTGGTGCATCCACGCTGGGTGCAATCCCTAGGTGATTTTAAAAGCTTAGATGCCCCTGGATCATGGTTTCTCAGACCGAAGGTTTTCCCAACAATTCACAGGGGACTTAACCAACAACAAAAAAAAATTACAGTAAAATGGAAACAAAAAGATATACTACTGTCAATCAACAAAAAACCTACTTGCATCACACAATCTGAAATTTAATTGTAAAATATAGTTTAAAATATTTAATATAACACTACAGAAAATCTAAAAACATACCAATACGCAGTGATAAAATAAATGAGTGTGCAGGCTTGGCAGATTGGGCCCTCCACTGCTTTGCTCGCACACACAGGTAGTTTTACAAAACTCTTAACACTAAATTAGATCCCATAGCATATGAAATTTAACACACATAGTTATTCAAAGTCTTGAAGTATTTATTTCAAACATAGATCTTCACCATTCTCCGGATGGCAATTACATAAAAAGGTGAAAATATTTATATTGATTGTTTAAAACTAGAAATGTTATAATCTTGGCAAACTATCAATTACATCTCACCATTATCCCTAAGCTCGTTCTCCAGATCCACGAAAATATGAAAAATCTCTGCAAAATCAGAACGACCCTGTTTTTATGCTTCATGGCAGCGTAAGTGGTTGGATTTGACCAGCGTTGACTCAACACCTATGAAACATGTTTCGTGAAGCCGTTAGCAATTAAGCCATCCTTGGACATCAAGGATTCTTCTGAGTGTTTCAGAATGCGCCTAACTATCCGGCAAATATCCAAAGCTAGGAGCATTTACGAGAAGTTAGCAAATTTTGTAATTTTATTGGAATTTAGATTTAAATGCTTTAAAAAATACATTACGATCATCAACAATTATACCTTAGTATTTTGAATTTCAAGGCCTTATGGATGAAACATGAGGGTTTATGGATAAAATATAAAGGATTAAGGAGATGACTTGAAGGGTTATGGAGAAAAAATAGGTACCAAAAAGAGTGTCCAACATCTCCCCCAAGAGGAAGGTATTGCATGTCCTCATGCACAAAAAGTGTTTCCAAAACTGAAACCGCTTATCCTCATGCACAAAATTGTTGTTGTACTGCTGCTACTGGCCCTCTGACATATCTCTTGTCTGTGATGATGCATCAACACTAGACTAAGTTGTATGAAGGACCTTCAATCTTTGATACTTTGTTTTGAATGTCTTCTTTTGCTAATACCATTTATATGCTTGTTCAGAGATTTAAATGTTTTGAACTCTAAGATTTCTATTCTTTTTCCTCAAACTCTCATTTTCTAATTCCAATTCCTTCATTTCCAATTTTAATTTTCAATATTTGTATTGTTCTTGGAAGAATTCTTCTTTTTCATCCCTTTTGCAGGCTGTGTGGAAATAGTGTCCACTCCAAATTCCTCATATTTGTTCTTAAATTATTCATTCTCCTGATTTGAATAGTTTTTCTCTCCCTTTTCTATAGTTTGTTTCTCAAATATAGGAGAAATGGTGATTGTATCCTCATTATTTTGTGCTTTCCTATGAGTTGAAGTCTTTTCAATTGTCTGAATATCTATTTCCATTATCTCTTCTGCAGTCCGTTCTTTAAATATGGTATTCACTTCTTCATCAATTTTCCCAATCTCACATTTTGTACTTTCCTCTTTACTTTCCAAAGATTGAATGTATACATAATTCCTTTGTTGTACCTCATCATCATTTTATGTTGCTTGTTTCTTCTGACCTTGTTGATGTTTCCTTGATCTTCTTTCATAAGTGGTGAAGATCTTATCCTTTTCTTGGAATTGTAATTCTTCTTTTACCATGCTTCTGGTTCTTATTCTTCTCTTAGGCTATTTTGAGCTAGTTGCCTTGGAGTTCTGTATTTCATCTTCAATGTATGTTATCATCAATACTTCATCTTCTTTCAATCCTTCCTCCAGCATCTCCTCTAGTTCATCAAATTCATTATGAATTACAAATTGCTGCCATGTCAAATTTTGTTTTTGTAATTCATTTATGAGGATAATCTTGACGAGTCCATAGTGAAAAAGGCTTGTTGTAGTGTCTTCATCATGTTTTTGAACATCTTTATCCATTTTAGAAAGGCTTTGTAGCAAAAAATAGCGTATGTTAATCTCACAGTCACCCCTCAAATGCGGCATCAATTTAATGTGATAGAGATATATGACACTAAATCTTCCTTCACAAGTAATGAATTTCTGGATGACATATGCTACTTCATCCCAATGATGAATCATCCAACTCCTTGGCACTCATTTCTTCCATTTTACTAAGCCTGTCCTTGATCTGCATAAGAAAGGTATCAATTTCTTCTCCTCAAACTGTTATGTTTTAAAGAACCTTTCTCCTTGTTGAGGTAATCCAATAATTTGTGCCAAAATATCCTCAGATAATATGAAAGTAAAGTTACCTACTCTACCCTCTCACCATCAAATGAACAGGAAAATTCTAGGCTAAATTTTTCATTATATCCATCAAACTTTTCAAAGAAAAGAATCCACTGTTTCTTGTCAAAAATTTCCAAACATTTTTCATGAATGGTAGAGGGATCAAATTTTCCTGGTTCTACCTAAAAACTTTCTTTTTAATTTCAACAATAATTTCCTTATGCAAATGAAACTTCAAGCAAAATTAACTCAAAAGTTCTACCCTAGCTTGCAATGTCGCTTTGATGCTCTATTCTATTTTAAATTTCAAGTGGGAAAAAAATCTATGTTTTCGAATTGTCCCTTACCTCTCTTCAGGCGACTTCTGCTTCATGGTTTTGCATATGTGCATGCAATATTCAATATCTACGCTTGCATACTCCTCTTCTTTGTCTGCATACTCCTCTGCTATGCACGCATACTCCTCTACTATGCATGTTCTGTTTACACAGAGAAGGGTTGGCTCTCAACAAATCCTGTGTTTTCAGCAAATTACCTCTGTAATCGTGAGAGTGAAACCTGTGAATGAGCAAAAACGTATGAGACAAAGAAAACGCCTGATCATATGCAATCACTACCTTGAATTTCGAAATTAGAGCAGATTGCATGGGGGTGAGGAAATGGGTTAATGATTCCCCATTTTCTTGTTATCATATTTAAAGCTTGCATTTCCCACTTCTTTTGCAATCATGTCTTGAACTTTCCCACTAATTCTTTTCTTCTATATTTATCACCCATACATACCTTTTTTTAAATGTATGATATGTTGACTTTAGGGTATATATGAAAACATTAGAAATTCTATAGGTCAAAGAACCCTTCCTTATGACTCCTTTTGAAAATAAAATTGAAGCTTGCATGTAGGATACAGTTTAGGGATGAGGTCAAGGATCTGCAATGTTTATACTACTATTTTTTATGCCTAGGGCAGTGGATGTTTAGGGTTGTGAGGATGAGAGTGAATGGGTAGATTCTCATGGTTGTGAGGGTAAGAAGTATTTTGTCACTTACTCAAACTGAAGAATAATGCAAACTTTTAAAACATTAAAATCAAATTCTTACATACTTGCTTGCTAATCCCTTTTGCTCTTCATGCTACTTTGATGTGACTGTTTTGGATTGCTGAGACTTGCTTGTTGCTTCTATGAATGTCTTCACATGTTCCTTTGATGAAATTATTTTCTAGGTCCTGTGGCTTGGTGTATCCTTCTGCTTCAAAGTATGATGGCTTGACATGATTTTGTCTTAGGTCCCTCTGTAAAGCTAAAAGTCAGGTCTCTCTGCAAGGTTGAAATGCTTTATTATTGCTGCAATTTCTTCCAAGGTCCCTTTGTTGGATGTACTATTCAGGTCCCTCTGCAAATATGGAAACATGCTCTTTATTGGAATGAAACTATGCTGAAATGTAGAATGAAATTGTGACATCTCTAGGAGGCTTGGAGGTTTCCAAAACTTGAAAGAAAAATAAAACTTGATATGATTTTCCTTCTCATCCTTATTTATTGACTTGTCCTCAAGTCATTCATACAAAAAGAAACAGAAATGCAAACTGGGAATTAAAAAAAATGAGAATTTTCAATGCCCAAGTAAACTTGGTTTTCCAATGAAAATTCGAGTTATGTTGTGCCAGTTCCCTGGTTTTCACAACTAAACTTTGTTGTTGTTTTTTTCTTTTCTTTTTTTCTCTGTTTTTTTTTTTTGGTTTATTTTTCTCTTTTTCTATATATCAAATTTTTAAGAAGAAATTGAAGGAGAAACACCAGTGTGTTTTTCCAGCACCTCCA
>LPNX011000583.1:136362-374505 GCA_001517045.1 Pseudotsuga menziesii | reverse complement strand
TATTGAAATTCTATTGGTTCTTGAATTCCAACTCACAAAAACTTATTTTGGCACGGTTTCTTATAAGGCCCATTTTAGACCCCAAATTTCCTCTAATGTCTCTCTATTGAGAAATCTGCTGTAGAAAATATTCCTTGTTGACGGGATTATTGTAGAGTTTTAGGCTATGTCCATTGACTATGAATGTACTTGCTTCATCATCGATTGTTTGTAATTTGACTGTGCCATTGTCATATACCTCTACAATCTCTTTTGGAACAAGCCAATGAGTTGTGAACTGGGCTTTAAAATTTTTGAACTTGGAATCAAATAATAAGGCCTAGTCTCCTACCTAAAATTGTCCCTTCTTGATAAAATTATCATGCCATTTTGCTCTTTGTTGTTGTACCAAAATAGTTTCTTCTACTGCAACTTGTCTCATTTCTTATAATTGATTTAACTGCATTATCTTTTCTCTTTGTGCTTTAGAAATCTCTACTCTTAAATTAGCTGCTAATTTAAAAGTATGAATTTGATATTCAATTGGTAACAATACTTGCTTACCATAGACTAGCTGATAGGAAGTAAAACCAGTATTGTTTTTCCAAGTAATTATGTATTCCCATAAGGTTTCATGAAGCTTGTCCGACCAATATTTTCAGTGCATTTGAACTGTATTGGTCATGATTGTTTCCAAAGTTTTATTAGTAGACTCCACCTAGCCATTGGCCTGTGGATGGTAAGGGGTAGATTTCCGGTGCTTGATTTTGTACTTGTCTTCTATCTCTTGCACCAGTTTAGAAGTAAACTGTGCTCCTTGATAAGTAACAATTTCTCTAGGAACTCCAAATCTAACAAATATTTCTTCAAAGAGAAAATTGATTATTGTTTGTTCTGTGGATCTTGGTAATACTTTGGCTTCCACCCATTTTGTAACATAGTTGGTACATACCAAAATGTACCTCTTTCCTTTTGATGGTGGATTAATTGGATCGATGAAATCAAGAGCCCATTTCTCAAATGGCTCTATGAGAACCTGTGGCTGGAGTGGCATCTTGTCAGATGGTACTGGTCTTCTCATCCTTTGACAAATATCATAGCTTCTAACATATTTCTTGGAACCTTTGAAGATAGATGGCCAGTGATACCCTAAGTTGAGTATTTTGTATGTTGTTCATTTATCTGCAAAACGGCCACCACATGGTTCATCATCACAATCTTTTAAAATTCCTAAAATATCATCTTGCCTAACACATATTCTAATGATAAGATCATGTCCTGTATAGAAAAGATCTCCATTCTCCCATATGTGTCTAGCACTTTGTTTAATGATTCTTTTATTTTCTTTTGATGACATAGAGGGAGGTAGAATTCCTGATTATAAGTAGTTAGCTATATCATCATACCATGGAGTTATAAAAGAAATAGAAAATAAGTGTTCATTAGGAAAATTATTTGAAACAGGAACAACCTCACCGGAATTATTTAATCGAGATAGAAAATCTGCCACTTGATTTTCCCTTATAGGTCTATCTAGGACAGTAATGTTGAATTCCTACATCAATAATAGCCACCATGTTATCCTTCCATTAGTCATAGGCTTTTTCATTAAATATCTTAAGGAAGAGTGATTTGTATGGACAAAGATTTCATAACCAATAATGCAATGACGAAATTTATTCAGAACATGTACTACTGCCAACATCTCCTTCTCAGAAACTGTGTAATTCAATTCTGCAGGGATTAGATTTTTTCTAATAAAGTAAATAACATAACTCCTAAGATTTTCTTTTTGACCCAAAGATGCCCCAATTGCAGTATCTGATGCATCTGTAGAGATGTGAAATGGCAATTTCCAACCAGGCCCCCTTAATGCTATATTTTTTATCATTTAGTCAATATGATATTAGGATATTATCTAAGAAAATAACATGCACAGAAAATAATCACAAGAGACAAGAGATGCAAATATTTTTCCTCAGGGAAACCATAAAGGAGAAAACCCCGCAACTTCCTCGGAGATAGAATGAGCACCAATAGCAAAAGTAAAACCCAAAAAAACAAAGATGATCTCAGATAGTTGTTCTCTCTCTCACTTGTGTGAGATCCTCCTCTCTCACTCATGCACTATAATTGAGTGAGTGTGTGTCTCAAATAGAGAGGCTCACTCTCTATTTATACTAGTTTTCGACTTGACAATTACTTACCAGGGCCGACTTCTCTAGGAGAGTATAATAACCCTAGTACCCTGAAATTGTGGGGACTATTGCCCCGACTTACAATGGAGGGTTAACCTCTATGAATTTACATGACTTATTATATTAATGATTCTCCTGATAGGAAAATCGGGGTACAAAGAAATACAACATATAAAATATACAAGTGAATACATTCCAAAGTTACAAATACATCAACACTCCCTCTTAACTAGGAATTTATTCTCTTGACACAATTCATCAACACAAGTCTTCGTCACTAGATCATTCATCAAAGTTGGATCATCACTGGATCACCATCAAATCTGGATCATCACTGGATCATCATCATCATTGCTCCCGCTATCTTGAGCAAATGGTTCTATCTCTCAGTTCTACTTGTCATAGGAAGTTCTATAGAGCCATCCCTTTTTCATGTTGGGTGTAGGCCTAGCCTCCATGTAGGTCTTCATCTTCAGCACTTATATCTGACCATGGGAGGCCCATCCTGCCACCATTTCAGAAAGGCCCAACACTCACATCTTACCATGGGAGGCCCAGCCTGCCACCATGTCAGAAAGGCTTTTCCAACACTTATATCTGACCATGGGAGGCCCAACCTGCCACCATGTCAGAAAGGCCCAGCACTCACATCTGACCATGGGAGGCCTAGCCTGCCACCATGTCAGAAAGGCTCAACACTTACATCTGACCATGGGAGGCCCAGCCTTCCACCATGTCGGAAAGGCCTAGCACTTACATATGACCATGGGAGGCCTAGCTTGCCACCATGTCGGAAAGGATCATCCAACACTTATATCTAACCATGGGAGGCCCAACTTGCCACCGTGTTAGAAAGGCCCAGCACTTACATTCAACCATGGGAGGCCTAGCCTGCCACCATGTCGGAAAGGCCCAGCCTGCCACCATGTCAGAAAGGCTCAGCACTTACATCTGACCATGGGAGGCCCAGCCTACCACCATGTCGGAAAGGCTCAGCACTTATTTCTAACCATGGGAGGCCCAACCTGCCACCATGTCGAAAAGGCTCAGCACTTACATCCGACCATGGAAGGCCCAACCTGCCACTATGTCGGAAAGGCTCAACACTTATATCTGACCATGGGAGGCCTAGCCTGCCACCATGTCAAAAAGGCTCAACACTTATATTTAACCATGGGAGGCCCAGCCTGCTACCATTTCAGAAAGGCTCAGCACTTATATCTGACCATGGGAGGCCCACGCTGCCACCATGTTGGAAGGGCACATGGACTCATCACTTCCCCTTGAAGGGAACCTCAATCTGGAGAACACTAAGCCTCTCCCTGAAGTACTCAAACTTTACTCTAGCCATTTCTAGCATAGAATCAGATCTAGGGTGATTACGTCCAAAGATATCCTGCGAGCTTCGTCGGGACTGATTACATCCGAGGACAACCTACAGGATTGTTTATGTCTAAGCAACCTACGAGCTTCGGCGTGATTTTATGCCTAGACAACCTGTCACATTGGCTATGCTAGAACTCCCTCTTTTGAGAGATATCGATCTGGATCACATACTGGAGCTTCACTACTCCTCTCTACATCATACAAAAATGCAAGTCAGATTAATCAAATCAAATAGTAGTTTTCAAAAGAAAAATACTACCTCCCAAATAGCTAAGTTAGTGGCAACATATTTTTCCTTGGCTGTACTCGGCGCCATGCAGGACTGCTTCCTACTAAACCAAGAGATCACACCTGATCTAATACTGAAGCAGCACCCCAAAGTGCTCTTCCTATCAATGGAACTACCCAATCTGACTCCACATAACCCTCCAGGTTAATCTTCTAATTCACTTCATACTTGAGCACATAGTCAACTATACCCTTTAGGTACCTCAGAATATGCTTTGCAGCAATCAGGTGAACATGTCTCAGATCCGTCAGGAACTGGCTCAGTGTGTTCACAACAAATCAAATATTTGGTCTCGTATTCGTCACATACATCAAAGACCCAATCATCTGACGATACATCGTAGTATCAACCAACTCTGATGAAGCATCACTCAATAGCTTCAGGTTCGATGCCATAGGTGAGGTCATGGCCTTGCAGTTCATCATCCCGAACCTCTTCAGGATCTCCACTACATACTTCCCTTGTCCAAGGGAGATTCCATCTGCATTCTGCCACACCTCCATGCCTAGAAGGTAGTGCATCATACCCAAGTCTTTCTTCTCGAACTCGGCAACAAGTCTCCTTCTTGCAACTTTAATGAGTTCCTCTTTTCCTGTCAAGAACAATTCATCGTCATGTAACAAGAGAATCACTGGTATTCCACCTTCAACCTTGAATCAAAGCTTGGAGTCCACTTTACTCTTAGTAAATCCTAGAGCCATCATTAATCTATCCATCCTGTCATATCATGTTGAACCTTGGGATATTCTGCAGTCACTCCCTCTGAAGCGGAGCATCATTCTCCCTCTTCCTTTCATACTCTATGCATTGAAATATTATGTACTGGAGTGACAAGTATCTTCCTCTACTACTAATATTCTATATATCGATTTAGGGTCACTGGATACCAAGATCCTTTATCTTGAACATTTTCAAAATTTCTTCTCGAACCCATTTGTGAGATTGTCATCCTCTAAAGGATTTCATCTTCAAACTTGTAGCAAAGGTTAACATCTTCATCACTCTAGGTGATATTCAAACTCCTCATGTATGTGTTATCCCATGGGTGTATTCTGAGCTCGTACAAGGCCTTCTTTAATGTGCACACATGAGTCTACCTGTCATGTGCCTCAACTCCCACTGGATGCAAATGTCTCTTCATAGTCTATGCCTTCTGTCTGTGAGAAGCCTTATGCTACGAATATTGCCTTGTACCCCAGGATGTTGCCATCTACTGCATGTTGGATCTTGTAGATCCATATGAAAGACACTACGTACTTCACTTCAGGTCTTGATACCGCATCCTAGACATCATTCTTCTTGAACTGGTACTCTCCTTCCCTTTCTTCTTGGCTACTTCTTCATAGCTAGAAGGATCTGCATCAATGATGTCACTCAACAGTGTCACATAACTGCATTGTGTCTAAGACCTCTTTATTTCTTTGAAAGTATCGTCATATTATTCTTCATCTTGGATTATTTCTCGAACTGTCATCACTTGTTCTTCGGAACAAGTCTCATCCTTATTTTCTTGTAGGCGATTGTACGCGATCTTTCCTACAAGTCAAATGCATTAGTTGTATGGTTAGAAACATTTCATAATGGCAAATTCTTATGCATAAAGATATAATCATGCAACTATTTTAGACAATACAACATTCATCCATATCCCACGAAAACTCTTTAGATGCCTTCCATCTCTACCATGACATCATTGAGATTGTGCACTAATCCAATATGTTAGCAAAGAGGTTTAATTCTAGATAAGTAGAAATGGATAGTCATGGACTACTTACCCATCACATGCATATTAGTAGTATACTGTCATCTATGCAAACATTCTATCATGCATAACACATCAACTTCATTCATTCATAACAAATTCATAACAAAATAATATCATGAAATGAAAATTGAATACTTATCTTTATTCGTTTCGTGGGTAGAATCCTTCTTGAGCCTTCAGCTTCATCATCTTATTCATTCATAACATCATCATTTCTTATCCAAATGCTAAGATGGATAAGAGGTTCTTCAAGAATTTAGTCCTTCATATTATGCATCGCTTAAGGGATCTTCTATGAATCGTGATATCTTGATCTTTAGTTGCTCCCATCTTTTCTTTTATTATGAGTCGATCTTCTTCTTGTGTGCACTCTTCCCAGAGTCTGCTAAAGGTAATCACTTCCTTCTAGAACACATTCCTTGAATGAATGAATCCCATGATCCTGAAAGGCCACTCAAGGTGGTTATCACAATTTCTGGATTCTCTACTTCTTCAACTGGTTTCTCAAAGTCATCTTCCAATTTATGTTCTTCCCTTCAAATAGGTTAGTGAAGGAGTCAAACATCTCTTTAGGTGTATTTAGGGAAGACACTTGTGGTATAAGGAGATCCTTGATTGAATCAGCAATGATCCTCTTGGCCTTGACCAAGTTCTTCTTGTGTAAGGCTTTAGCCTCATCTCCCTCTGGAACTGGAATCTCTCCACTTATGTAGGTGTCCAATTCATTTTCTTCAAGAACCAGTGAAATCCTATACTTCCATGCTCAGAATTTTTCATCTTCACCAAGATTTCCATCAAGCTAGTGTGATAGGTCATTTTGAAATGAGAACCTCAAATTTAAATAGCAAAAGATTAGATCTTACCGATTTGAGGTGTCCGTCCTGGTTCCAAATTTGGATGATCTAGGGTTTGTCAGAGAAACCCTAATTTTTAAAACTTGGAATCTTTCATATCTGACTGGATAGAAATATGTGCCTCCTAAAGGTGAGCTAAGCAGCATACTTATTGTCCCAAAACTGTGATCAGAACTGCAAAATATTTGATGCCCTAGTTTTCTTCAATTTCTTATGTAGAATTAACTGATATTGTTTCTAAAATATATCCAAAAGTATTGATCCTATTTGTCTAAAAATTCTCACCTAGGTAGCATCTTTTTTCCTCTTTCCAACACTGCAGGTTTGAGCAGAATTGGTTTCACCAATTGGGACTTAGGTGACTTATTTCAGGATTGTTCATAATAGAAAACTTGTATAGAATTCCACATGTCACTGTCTCACCTTCGGGTTTTGAAATTTTTACCATAGAAAGTACAGTATCTGCCCTATCTATAACATATTGCGAAATTTCATTTGGACCTTCCTAGCCCGAGATATAGCAATTTTCCCTAGGTGTTTAGGGATGAATCTTGGGATAGGTTGGAACCCTGATTTGGAGGAATCATATATCCTAGAATATAGCGAATCAGAGGCTAAAAATTTTAGAAAGGGTACATAAGGAATTTATCTTAGGTCTGTAAACATTTCGGCTCATAATCCTTCTCCAATATTGAGATATAGAAAATGTACCAAAATGACTAGTTTTAGTCTTTTTAGGGTTTTCTAGTCCGGGTCAAATTAGGGTTTGACTTTCCTGGAGTTTTACCCAACCAAAAATTTCGATATTGGTCTCTAAATTTTGATTTTGAGGAAAAGATAAATCCTATGCTGGGCTCACTAAAAAATTCTTCTTCTGTGAAACGCCCTAATTTCCCGCAGTAGTGACTGAAAATGCTCGGAATCAGATTCTGCTTCGACAAAAAGATGCGCCCTTCAATGGAGAGTTATCCTAGCCTCCTTTGCTAATGATCTAAGGAGAGATACCCAAAAAGTAAGAAGCCCTAGCTTTTGCAGCTGGACAGTGTCTTCTTCTCAGGTTAGCTCTGATACCATGTTAGAATTTTTATCATTTAGTCAATATGATATTAGGATCTTATCTGAGAGAATAACATGCACAACAAATAATCACAAGAAACATAAAGAGTTTTCCTCGGGGAAACCATAAAGGATAAAACCCCTCAACTTCCTCGGAGATAGAATGAGCACCAATAGCAAAAGCAAAACCCAAAAACACAAAGATGATATACGACAGATGTTCTCTCTCTCACTTGTGTGAGCTCCTCCTCTCTCACTCATGCGCTACAGTTGAGTGAGTGTGTGTCTCAAATAGAGAGGCTCACTCTCTATTTATACTAGTTTTCAACTTGACAATTACTTACGAGGGCAGAATTCTCTAGGACATTCTAATAACCCTAGTACACCGAAAATGTGGGGACTATTGCCCTGACTTACAACGGAGGGTTAACCTCTATGACTTTACATGACTTTATTATAATATTAAAGATTCTCCCAAAAGGAACATCGGGGTACAAAGGAATGCAACATATAAAATATACAAGTGAATACATTCTGAAGTTACAAATACATCAACACTTAAGATAGATGTTGATGATAAATTTTCTTTAAGTTTCTGAAAGGCAAGTTGACAATTAGTATCCCAATGAAAATGTACATATTTGGAAATCAACTTGAATAATGGAAAATCTATTTTACTAAAGTTTTCAATAAACCTTCGGTAATATCTTGCATATCCAAGAAAACTTATCACGTCCTTTTCATTTTTTTTAATCTGATAAATTCACAGTGAGTTGTATTTTTGTAAGATCAACATTTATTCCAGATGATGAAATACGATGACCTAATACTATCCCTTCCGTTAACATCATGAAACATTTTTCATTGCTAAGAGAAAGATTTGATTATATTCATCTTTCTAGAATTTTCTCTAAATTTTTCAGGGAATCTTCATAAGTGTTGCCATACATAGAAAAATCATCCATATATACTTCTACACATTCATGAATTAAATCAGTAAAAATAGCCAGGACTTCTCTCTAAAAAGTAGTTGGAGCATTACATAGACCAAAAGGTAAAACTTTATAGGCATATGTACCCTAGGGGCATGTAAAAGTAGTTTTGTCCTGGTCTTCTAATGCAATTCTGATTTGATTGTATCCACTGAATCCATCTAAGAAGGAAAAATATATTTTCCCAGCTAGTGCATCCAATACTTGATCAATGAATTGTAATGGAAAATAATATTTAAGTGGTTCTTTGTTTAACTGCTGATAATCTACACAAATTCTCCACTTTCCATTTTTCTGAGGAACAACCACTAACAGAGAAACCCATTGACTGTCTGAGATAGGGTAGATAAATCCTACCTTCAATAACTTGTGCAATTATTCTTTAACTATTTATTTAAGTATGGGGCTCATTCTTCATTGAGGTTGCCTTAGAGGTATTATATTATCATCTGTGTAAATATGATAAGTACATGTTTCCTGATGAATTCCTGGCATGTCATTATATTCCCAAGAAAATGCCTTGTGATAATTATTCAATAATGCAATCAATTGTTTTTCTTGGGCTAAAGTAAGATGTGCACCAATATTTAAGTATTTATGTTGGTGAATCCCACCAACAAAGCTTCGTCGACAGGGGTTCCCACTCTGTCGACGCCTTGCAGCGCAATCTCCCTGAGCACCAGCCTAGAAAGGTTTTACCCTACCCAACAACGTGTGTGGATCAAACGAGGTCTCACCCGAGGCGTTCAAGGGAGAGATATTAGAACCGAGTTTCTGACAATGGGGAAGGAGGACATGTGGATCCGACGGAGGGAGATCATAACGTATTTGATACAGTATCAAAATATCGTATCATTATTCAAGGAACATCATAGCGCATCAAGCATAAATTACAACAACTTAAAACCAACAGATCACATTGATATAGCAGGAAGTAACTGAATTGCATCTATAACATGTCATTTTAATACAACAAAGTCGCAACATCATAGTAGATCTATAAAAATAGACAAGAATTGAGCCATACGCATCGCATCATATATTAATATTGTGCAAATACGCCACATTACATAATCCTTCTCCAAAACCGGAGACTGCATACATCAAAAAGAATCCCAGATAAAATCACAATCAAGACAGGAAAGTCTCCATAAAACAGATCACACCATATCTTATCCCTTACAATCACGCATGCAATACAATTATTCACAACTTCTCTCACACCTCTCTCTATGACTCCTATTTCCCCAAAATAGATCTATAAATAGGCTTATGCCTTTACATCAAGGATCCACAAATAACTGACTTCTAATCGCTATTGACCTATTGCAAACAAACTTGGACAAAATATACATAAAATATTCAAAAACTGTTATTTTCCCACTTATTGTGCCAAGATTCCCTTGCGCGGTATCATGTGAGCTTGTGCAGCTGCCGCGATGCTACGTAACTCACTTGTCCCAAACCCCTTGCCAACAGGCCCCCAACATAGTTTTGTGGCTCGCCCTCGAGCCACGTCAGGTCAACAGGGTGTGTGATGAAGTCTTGTCCTTAAAATCTTCAAACTGCTGCGCAATTTCACGGACCTGCAGCTAGAATTTACTAGCGATACTCTGACAATTAGTCAAAAATTGCTGGATGAGGTGCTCCTCGCTCGCCTTGCTGTCAACCAATTGTCGATTTTCTTGAACGGCCTGGAGTGTGGCGACAGCCTTGAAATCCAACTGCCCATCGATTTCTTGGAATTCGTCAAGCTGCTCGCGACGCTTTTGCTGGCATTCTTGTGCCCTAGAAGCTCGCTGCTGCAGATCCTTTAGTTCTGTGGCCCGGGTGATATGCACCATCAGTGGCATGGTCTTCAGTGACGTCTTCAAGGTTTCCAACTGACCCTCTTCATCTTGCACCTTCGCAGTCAACTGATCAAGCTGCTCATCCTGAACAATACTTTGCCAAAATTGAGTGGTCGCCTCCATAACCGTTTTAGCCTCTTGCTCCATAGTGTCGAACTGAGTGGAAATTTATTCAATGGATGTCTTGCGCTCTGCAACCTGCTTCGGTGGCATGGTGGGTTGTACCTGGGCCTGAAGCAGCAAGCCAGTGTCCTGAAGATGAACCAGAGTCTGCCCCAATCACTTGGCCTTTTCTAATGGGGTGAGCATTGAGGTGTTGTTGAACATGTTCTAGCAGGAAACAGAAATAGCCCACTCAAATTTGCTACACCTTGTACACAAATGATCATGTTCAATAATCAGGCAGTCTTGTTCCTTCTTAAGGTCGGTAATCTCTTCAGCATCGTTTCGCTGCAACTCAGATTGTGTTTCCTTGAGCTGGTTGATTTCCTGTAACTTCTCTTCTGCTAATTGCACATGGACCTGGTGCAGATCCTCTGCTTCCTTCTACAACTTCACAGTGGTATTCCTAGACTGAACATAGCCCTCAATCAACTCTATTTCCCTTGTCACCAATTCCAATGCAGCACCATGATGCAACTCAACCAACACTAGAGCTAACAGCTTGTTCAGATCCAACATCACACTCTGGATCAGGTGCAACTGCTGGTGCACTTCTTCATTGCCGGCATTGATCGTAGTCAGGGGAACTTGCACATTCCTAACCCAGGGCTTAGTGATGATCGACAGGCTGTCCTGCAGCAAAGGTCTCGCCAATGGTTGCTTGGAAATAATGTAAAAAATGGACTCTAATTTACTTATTACTGCACCAAATTTCTCGTGGTTTGATTCACGGATCGTCGTAGTGGAAGTCGTAGATGAATTCGCGATGACATTGATAAGTTGTTGTAGCTAGTCTTCCATCCCTGTTTCGGTACCACTGTCGGCCTCGTACTCCTGCCGCCACTTAGTGCGTGTCTCCTCCCGCATCCGCTGCACGATATCTTTCGGATCCATCGATGACTCATTTTCAGGGTCATGGGTGCTCAATTCCAGTGGAGCAGGGTCTTCAGGGACCTCTGGGGGTAGCTCCTTATCGATCTCCTCTTGACTCACTGGGATGTGCCAGCCCCCCAGCCAGTCTTGAACAATAGCGTCCAACTCTTTTGTGGTGACCTTATAAGGTAATGGTAGCCACTGCCTATCAAGATCCCACCTGGCCTGAATATGAATGGAGTGGGGTCCAATAGCAAATCGAAGGATCCACTGATACTTGGTCGCTGCGTAGGGAGAAACTCTAGGAACGGCAACAACAGTAATCTACAATGCTTCCCAATAGATCTAGAAATGAATAGCACAGTCGGTTTGGTGACTAGGTTCTTCGACCCACCATAAATTCTAACAGCAAGCACCGCGACAAACCTTGACTACCTCAACCACCATTGGTTGGTAGTCCTCTAGTTCCATCCAAGCAGCAAGAGCGATGAGAATAAAAATCCAACTATAAGAAAAACGTTGCCCAGTCTGAGCAGCAAACGCATCTTCAAGCAACTGATTCAACAAAAATAAATACCAATTCATCTGTACCCCCTCGACACATTTCTAGGCATAAGCGACAACCCCTAAATTGCATTGGACTGGGCGATTGCCACAAACAACCTTGCTGGCCAAAATTCTTGTGCCAATGTGCACCATCTACGAATTGATATTGTCAATGCGGTAAGCGTGACCATCCCATTATAACCCGAAGCGCTCCTTCAGCAGCTTCACAAGTCTCTTATTCGTATCTCTTCCACAAATATATTGCGTCAGGTCCTCCCCAGCTTTAGGAAAACCAGTAATACTTGCAATCATGTCCACGGTGACAGGGATCGGCGTATTCAGCCAAAGCGTCCCTCCATGGAAACATGCCAACAATTGCTTCACACATGCATGTGCTTCATTTAAACAGCCAAAATGGGGCATATTGATGAGCCACGACAACCCATACTTCTCTAATCCACAGGCCCATGGTTTCAAAATTCGCTGAATGGGACCACCAGGCGTCATATGGATAGATTCATATGGCTCGTCCCAGACATATTGAAGCAAAAGAAGGTCATTATCGTCGAACTTGAGCCTGATTAACGCAGGGATGATGTCGACTGAGTATGTCATCCCTTTCGACAATGCTAGAAACTCGGGCATGTACTTTTGATTCTTTTATGGCTGTCGTGGCTTAGCTCCTGGACACGTAGGAGCGACGTAACCAAAAATATCATTCACCGAGACACCCCGAGGTGTCGTGGACTCAACAGCTCCCGAGCTCGATGGCCCAATCAGTACAGTGCCCTCTCTGTGCACCTTCGCAGATGTGCGAATTTTCCTTTTCTCTGGTGGCATAGGACTGGGTCGCTACATTTGTCGCTTCCACTTCGAAATGGATGACGAACCCACTGACATACTCATGACTTCTGCTTCCACAACCATGGGCCAAACAGGGGACTCGTATTCACTCAAAATTTCAATAGCATCAAGGTCGCTCGGCATCCCTTACCCCTCAAAGCCTGAACTGATGCTCAACAGCTTGAACTAAACTGCACTCAACACTCTGCTCAATACTTGCACAGAATTCACCTTCTATCTCTGCTCTTCACAACTGAACAATGTCTATCCAACGCATCCCGCACGGTGTTTTATAGAATTCCAATTCCAAATCCATCATTACCAAATCTAACTTCATCATTATTACCAAATCGGGTAGTAATGACGCCAAATCTATCGATGATCTTATGCTTTTGATGGTCGGATCATCGACTAATGCGAGTCGTTTCAATAAGCGTCGCCAGCCAACTAGTTTAACTACCTACATTTATTACTTGATTTGACCACCCCACAGCCTGAAAGCTATTGCAAAGGGTTAACCGACTATTGCTAACAATTGTAACCTTGTGCAATCTCTCCCTCAAGGCTCCCCTTGCGCTGCTAAACTAAAACTCTCGTTATCAATTTTTTTTTTAATCCTCAGGTGGTGCGCATCACCGGCCCCATCCTATAGGGCTTCAAGCGACTCCTGTTGATGAGCTTCGGCAACATTGCGCCATCTAACTACTGTAACTGAACTACACCACCAGATGTAATGGACTAAACAAGATAGGGACCCAACCAATGCATTTGTAACTTACCCGGATGCTTGATAAACTTACTATCATATAACAACACCAAATCCCATGTCGCAAATTGTTTATGTTTAATATGGTGATCATGTTGTTAGTACTCAAAATATACCCAAGTTTGTGAAAGGTAATCTTAAGGTAACAGTAAAAACCACTTTAGAAAGAAACTGGCTTTTCTTTCCAGAGAGAGATCTCTCGTATATAAATTTAACAGGGCCAGATATTGAAGTCAATAATTTAAGTTATGCGGATGGTTGAAACAACACATATAACCATTGGGAAATGGAGTCAAAATAGATAAAGAAAATACATAACTTCATACACGGAATCCCAACAAAGGAAAAATAATCATTCAGTTACAGTCATTCATTGATTTTCAGGAGATAGGAGAGAAACATGAACAGTCCATCAATATAGAGCATCACAAGATGATATCCATATCAACTTTAGAGGAAATATTTGTGAATATCTAAAACAATAGCCAGAGCATAACATGTCTGAATTCTGAAACTATTAAACACTACGTTCAGATATGAAAGAAAACATAATGGAAGATAACACTTAGAAAACAATCACAAGGAAAGAAGGCACAGACTGTAACATAAACAACACATGAATATTTGAAGATCAACCAGCCTTCGGATCTGTAATTTCATTCAAAAATCATAAGTTCTCAAAAATATCGGTCCAAGCTTATGGGTTCCAACCCCCAATACATCAAATAAATTCAAATATATACAAAAATAGTTTCTTCCCAAGAAGATCAATAACCAATTAATCTGTTAATCATAAGTTTTTGTAACTATATCCCTAATAACTAGGAATAATAATTACATGCTTTGATTAAATAATAGATTGCTTGATTATAGCAAACTTAGTAACTGCAAGGTATCCCGAACAAACAGCTTCACGAACTGCAACACCTATCTTCACGAATGAAGTATGTACTTGGTCTTTCCAAATTTCTCCACGATCTTCCATTGTTCCACATTTGGAGTGTCATATTCTGTCATCTCTCTTATTGACACCTCCAAATCCACATAAGATTCATAAGACACGGCAGGAAATTCTTTCTTAATAATTAAAAACTTATCCAATATCTCAAAGTCCTTTGTCAATTTTTCCACAATGACCTTTCATGTTAACCCTTTGACTAAATCCTCAAATTTGGAATGATCCATGCGATTTTGTACCAATAAACTGTGATAATGCTCCTGGGAAAATAACCGTCCTTCATCATCCCAAAAACAAGGGAGACCATCATCAAATATATCTTTAAAAGCAAGCCTGAAATCCTTTATTTGAGAAGACATTTTATTCGCCTTATCCTGCACCACTTTCATGAGTTGATGTTTATTTATAAAATTATTTTCCCACAACACAATTTCTACTCTGCCCTTGATCCCAATGTCCTGCAAATTCTGATATGTTAAAGAATTTAAGAAATTCAAAGCATTGTAAGCAATATTCAAAGGCTTCTTTTCCATATTTTCATTGGCCAATTTCAATCTTTGGGTAGCTAAATTGACTAGTGCACTTTCATCATCAATAAAATTTAAATAATGCCTAAACTTGGTGATTTCCACAGACAAAGTATCCCAAATTAAATGTTTAGCTCCCTGTAAATGAGCTTTTTCTGTACTTCTTTCTTTTAATTCATTGAACTTTTTCTATAATTGGCTTTCATCATTCCATGCTTTATTATTTTCCTCAATGCTCTTAGCCAATTTTGATTTGATTTTTTCATTTTCCTCTTTTAATTCTTTAATCTCCACCTCTTTAAGACTCACCTGAGACATAGGAACTAATAGAACATTTGGAGAAAATTCATTTAATGGTCTTTCAATATTAACAAGGGGTAAATCACTGTCAACAGGGGTTTGATTCATCAATTCTTCCATAATTTCTTTTTCATCATTTTGATCCTTTTTCATCTTTACAATCTGAGCCATCAATTCGGTTCTTTCTACTTCCCACTTGTTTTTCTCCTCCTGCAGCTTCAATGATTTTCCTTTATAGTCCATCATTTCCTGATAAACTTTATCTTTTTCCTCTTGAATTGTAAATAATTCTGAAGACTGAGCATGTTCGGCATTAGGGACTTTAAGCTTATTCTTCAATACTTGAATGGTATTGTCCTTCTCCTCTACAAGCTTTTTTGTCGCCTGCATATTACCTGGTTCAGTCCCTATGCTTACAACATCTCCCTGCAACTTTTTAATTTGAATCAAATTTGCTTTATCTTCAACCTTTTCATGCTTCAAGTGAACCTCCATATTATCTATAGGGGACTATAATTTGGTAATTTTAATAATTGCATGTAACAAATCAGATTAAATAACATCTCCATTTTGTTTATGGAGTTGTATTTTATTAGGAACACTAATTTTTTCTAGCTTCACCTCCATTTCAGACACTTTCTTCTCACTTACCACAGTGAATTTCAGGGTATTCCTCTCTGCGTCTTGAGTAGAAATCAATGAAGTCTTTTGACTAATTAAATTTCTAACTCGAGGAAGCAGATTCTTAGTTTCCTCTGATGATTGTATTTCTTTGTCAGCATAACTTGATATTAACTCTATCCTAGATTTGTAGCGGGAACTGGACTCTGCGTTACTTTCCTCTCTAAAGGAATATTGATGCATGTGTATAGACTCTTTCTGGAACAAGACCATCTTCTTTAAATATTCTGAAATATTTTGATCATCTTGAGGGTGTGTTTTGATCTTTTTATGAGAAATATTTTCATCTACATCCATGCCATCAGTTTCAGAAAGACTCCTCTTATTCAAAATGCTGGAATTAACAGGCGTTTGAGCCACTGTAGTCAATCTATTCCTCCTATCTTCATCAGCTTCTGAATTTTCTTCAAAATTAGCCAAATTTGTTATTTTATCTAAACCTTCAACAGTTTGATGATCAGATGGTTTTTTTTGTTCAACTGCTTCCTCTGAGAAATAATACGGTGTGGATCATAATTTAATTTTTGCTCCTTCTGAAAATCCATAACTTCTAACCATTTCTCTATGACTAACAAGGCGCTTTTATTTTTTTAAATGAACGGACCAACTTTGAGAGGAAATTTAACATTGGAAGACTTTTTAAATGCCCCAAAATGTTCTTCTTTTGCACATAACCTCTGTCTCATAAACTCTAATGCGAATATTCTTGGAGTCAAAAAAACCAGTAACCTGTATGGTTCTCCAGTGAACCCATACACTCTAAGAACGGTAAATTCTTTATACAAGAACCAATCTCCTGTTTTGTCTTCTGAGGAAGACTGTAACATAAGTCTCATGTATTCTAACACCCTTGGTAAGACATCATCAAAAAGCAATTTGTAAATCTCGGCCATGATTGTATTTATGAACTCAAACATGTTAATATGTTTTACGAGGTCTGGAGAGAACATGGTGGACAATAACTGCAACTTTGACACATTAGAACACAAAAGCATGTTCAGTAAATATGACTAATATCTAAAGAACCTGACTTTAGGGAATTCAACCAACTAGGTATGGATAACTTTAGCTAGATACTCATCAAGATTAAAACAATGGATTGAATGGGATTCAGGGTCAATTGAACCTATACTTAGCAAGAAACCTAAGATGACTTCATTAATATGAGTATCATCATCCAAACCCAAAATTTGATTGACCAGTGACATGACCAACTGTACTTCCTCCTTGAAAATATTAACATTGTATGGTAAAAATAGACCTTCTAACGACTGACCATCTTTCAGAATACTAGATAAAAACTGGCATCTGAATTCAGTTCTACAATTTTTATACATTTCAATTAAAACTTGTTCATTTAAAGACTCATAGGTATCAAGGAAATTATCAGGCAGACTCAATATCCCGCGAACAGTTTTCGCGTCAACTTTACAAAGGATTTTTGACGTTGTATGGCTCATAATAACTCTTTCGAAGGAAGAGTAACTATTCACGCACCATTCAACAAATTCAGGGAAATGTAGGGTTTGTTCAATAGCAAAATAATATAAGAAATAACTGCAGACATTCAAAATATCATTCCCTTATGAATTATGCTACCACAAATGCTCCTTTGAAACTGATACACTTCAAACTGACAAAATAGGGTCACATGCATTCCTCTCCCTATCAACAACAACCTCTTCTCTCTCATCCAAAACTTTGCATAATATTCCTAAACCCTGTTCCTTCTCCATAATAAACAATGGCGACAAGTCTTTAATCAAAGTCTCATTGTTTCAAGGCTTACATGGTAACTATGGATACATAGAAGCTGACTTTGGAAAGGATGCCGCACTGTCCCTTCTTCTTCTCACCCGCAACGTGCAAACGAAATGACTTTACAAAGGTAAACTCACTTTTTATACAACGGATTATTTTGGGGCCCTTGCCAAGTTGTTTTTCCTTTACAGCTTTCCTCAGCGGAACTCACCAAAAGTCACCACGTGGAAAGCGGTTTAAATTCCACTACCACTCATATTTTTTAATTATCTCACAGTTTTGCACTCCGTAATAGATTATGGCTGTTGATAAAATTTCATCTTTTGTCTGAACCATTGGATCAAAATCTATTCTACCTAATCCACCAGCATTTCTCATTTTTTCAAGTGTGCATCTTCACACCGCAAACTGCCTCATAATCGTAGATTTTATTTACGTTATTTCTTAGCCATTGATATTTTTTTCTCATTAGCCACTTCTGCCTCTCTGTCAAAACTTCTCCCTTGCGCAACTTTCCCCAGCAGATCAATTGTCAACCGTATATTTTCACACCCATAAATCTATACCTTTGAATTTTGCAATGAATTAACCAAAATGTGCATTTTAATAAGGGACTCAAGACTACCAACCTTTACCAATTTTTATGTATCTCTTTATCATTTCTTCCTCAATTGTTCAACATAAGGGGTGTTAACACATGCCATTCCTTCTTTCGATCCTTCGCAACTTGTTGGTGGAAGCCTGCAATGAAACGATCTTCTTCAAGTTGAATCAACTATGCAACACATTCTTCTAATGCCGTTGCATCATCCATACCCATCGTTGCGGCAATGAGCAAGATGGGAACAATATACTCCATAGGCATGACTGCCTCTTGCCCATAAACCAACTTAAATGGTGTCTGACCTATTAGCTGATTGCAAGTAGAGTGATAGGCCCAGAGAACTATAGGAATTTTTAAATCCCAATCATTGCGGTTAACGTTACATACCTTGGTCAGCTCTGTCTTCAAAATTTTGTTGAAGGCCTCAATGGTACCATTTTCCTGTGGATGGTAGGGTGTACTCTTCTTATGTTGTATCTGGAGCTCTTCAATTAGCACTTTTATCATCTGGTTGACAAAGTGACTACCCTGGTCACGCATCAGAATCCTAGGACACCCGAATCATGTCACAATGTTCTGAAAAATAAACCGGACTACCGTCACAACGGTACAATCAATGATTGGTGCAACCTCCTCCCACCGATTCAGGTATTCAGTTGCAGTGATGATATAGTGGGCACCAGTGTGCTTACCTGGCAGATTGATTGGACCCACAAAGTAGACAACCCATTTATCGAATGGTTCCAGAGTCACCTGTGTCACTAGCGGCATCTCATCCCTCGACGATGGTTTACCAACTCGTTGGTAGACATCATAGCTTCTTGCATATTTTTTGGAATCATTATGCAACTTGGGCCACCATATCCCAGCACGCAACACTTTTCGTGCAGTAGTGCGACCTCCATAGTGACCTCCCACGATTATGGCATGTGCTTCCTCTAGAATGGGACCCTGCTCATGCGGTAAGATGCACCGTCGCAATATTTCATCTGGTCCAAGTTTATATAGCTATCCAACAATTAGTTGAAAATCGAAGGATTTTATGACCAGCTGCTTCTTTTGTCTAATCGACATGTCTGTTGGGGTGACACCAGTAGACAAAAAATGAACAATCGGTGCATAATGATCATCTGCAACTTCAACTCGGAACAATTGCACATCTGGAAAGCCATCATCAATATTGGTTGGTTCCTCACCATTCTCAACATGTGATAGATGATTCGGGCCAACATTCAATCGTCCTAGATTTACCACTATTTCAAAATCAAACTCTTGGAACAAAAGAAACCACCTACAGATTCTCCCCCCCCAACACAGGATTATTGACTAGGTATTGCAAAGCAAAATGATCAGTGAACATCTTGAAGTGTCCACCCAACAAATAGTGCCTGAAATTTTGCAGACCATAAACCATCGCCAAGCCTTCCCTTTCAATCATGGTATAATTTCATTTAGCAAATGATAACTTTCTACTGGCATATGCTATCAGATGATCCAACTCGCCTTCACTTGGCAACGCAAGAACAACCCCTAGCGTAGTAGAAGAAGCATCAACATGCACATGGAATTCTTTATCCCAATCGAGGAAAACTAGTATTGGTGCAGAGGCCATCTTGGCCTTCAGAGTGTCGAAGCTTCCATGAAATTCCGGAGTCCATTCAAACGCAGCATCTTTCTTTATCAGCTTTTCCATGGGCACAGTAATCACAGCGTATCCTCTGATAAACTTGCGATAGTATATCGTATGTCCCAGTGTTGCTCGAAGAATCTTTACATTCGTTGGCAGTGGTAAACTAAGGATCAGCGCAATCTTCGCTGGATCAACCAACAGACCTTCTTTGCATAAAATGTGCCTAAGCAGTATGCCAAAGCGTGCACAGAAAATACGTTTTTTTGAATTCAATGCTATCTGATGCTGCCTACACCGTTCTAGCATCAATCGCAGATTGTCCAAATGGTATTTAACTAGGCCATAGATGGTCCAATCATCCATATATATGTGCAGTAATTTTTGAATAAAATCTTTAAATACAGCGACAACTACGTTAGAGAATATAGCAGGTGCATTCTTCAACCCAAATGGCATGACAGTATATTGGAAACAGCCCCACTCGGTGACAAATGTGGTCTTATGGAGATCCTCCTTTGTAATCTGGATCTCTTGGTATCCCAAAAATCCATATGTGAATGAATATACCTCCTGACCGCCTACACCTTCTAGGACTTCATCTGTAAAAGGGGTCGGGAATAGATCATGCACACATGCATCATTCAACTTTCTCAGATCGACACAAATGCGGATCTCTCCAGTATTCTTATCTTGGACCACCATCGGGCTTATGCGCTCTGATTCTTCTACAGGTTCAATGATCCCAGCATCAAGCATCCTATCGATCTCAGATTTCACACGATCCTTATATCACGGATTCAATCTATACGGCCTCTGGCGTACCAGTTTTTCATCTGGCTTGAGTGGAATCTTCATTTCCCCTGAATCACTGAGTATCACCTTTATTTCTGAGAATTGCATTGGAAAAAGGTCCTGGAATTCATGTAGTAGATCTGTGACTTTGGCCATCATCTCTTCCCCCCAATAGTCTCCAACATTAGCAAATTTCATATTTTTGGCTGACCCAATGTTAACTTTTCAGAACCTCAACGGCTGGTTCATCGAGTCTGTCGATATGTCAAGAGCTGCAACACCGTGGCTTCCTTCAGACTCTAGAATATTAACATTCTACAGCTCGTCATCATCTTCAGGTTCCCCAAACAAGTTGTAGCACGTCATCATGGTTTGGATAGAGCAATGCGCATGAGGATCAACAGGGTATGCAACGGGGATGACTTTCAATACTATGTCATGGATAATGTGTAAAGCATTCCATACCTATGGGTTGGCATCCTGGAAGCTAAACGTTTTCACAAAGCAAACTGCCAACTCCTCCCGAGTGGTAATGGTTCTACGCAATTCTGCTACCACATACCAGGACCGTGGCATCTCTTCTAGAGTGTGAACAAAAGCGTGAACCCACTCATCCCTGGGTCACGATGTCCATAACGTTTGACATTCAATCAAATGATGGGTGGGGTCATTTCATCCATCATATCTCTCAACATGATAGACCTCTATATTTCCAAAGCGGACCATCATCAACCTGCGGCACTGCTCCCAGTCATGGATCGTCTGCCTATGTGTCGCCCACCATTGAGCCGGAGTAGCCTTCAGTGCTACATCAAGATCCAGTATCCTTTGCGGTTCAAACACCTTTTCTTCAAATTCTTGGAAGAACTCAGAAAGTCTCGACAGTCCTTCGTAAATGGGTAACTTGACAGTCTCAGTCAGAACATGTCAGAGAGACTGTGTAATCAACCCGCATTTTTTGAATGATACCTCATGCAACCAATTATGCCAATTTTCTAGAGCATCATCAAAGTTGGAGGACACGAAACTTGTGTTGCGTCATCCATGCTCATCATTGATAGTAAGGTGGATATAGTCCTCGGAGATGTTATAAGCATGATCCCAACTTCTCCCAACTTCCTCCTTTACAGGTTCGATATATCATCGTCCTTCCTGAGGGTCCATAGGAGAAATGACCCTGACATCCTGGTTTTCAAATGCCATAACATGTTTTTTGAAGTTGATAACCGCCATGCTATCATTAACCCATCCAATTCCTAGCAGCACAGGATAGGAACCATCATCTTCTATAACTTCTATTACATCAAAGTCAGCACGTGTTTTCATACCTTCAATGTCGACAACCAAGTTTGAAACACGAACAATGGGCTGAACCTTCACCTGGTTTTCTAAACGTAGCTATACTAGCGACCATCCCAACGGTCGCTTCCCCATCACTTTCTAGGTTTTCTTTGTCATGATTTTTACGTCTGATCCAAGGTCCAAAATGACTGAGTCAACGTCATAATCCCCAATCTAGACATTCATCCTCGTCTCCTTGCCAGTCTTCCTTTTTTGCAAGGAATTCACAGCGGAATCCTTCAATGTCTTATCTGGGAGGTGTAATAATGCCTCAAGCTTGACAAGGGCGTCTGAGTCCCTTGCCAGCGATAGGAAGCTCTCAAAGAACTTGTGCAGGGTAGCATACTGGCGTGATGGTCGTGCCTCTGCAGATGGATCGAAAGCAAATGGCATATCAACAATTGGTAACTTACCCAGGTTTCTTCTAATTTCGTTCTTTGCGTTGAAGAAGGTATCTTTCTCTATCGCAATATCAAATGCGACCTTCTTCTTACTAGCGAGCCGAAGTTGTAGTCATGGTCCATCATCTCCAGTTGTCGCACCAGCGCAAGTGACAATCCCAACGTCGACATTTTTCATCCGTGGCTCAGTCTGAATAGAGGCAACTATCGATCCCTAGTTAAAAGGTGGGTTCTGATTCAATGGTTGATTCATCTGTTGGTTCTGCGTCTGAGGCGGGTTCTAAGTCTGCAAGGGGACTTGGTTTTGCATTATCAGTTGGTTCTGGACTTGGAATTCCGATTGAGTCTGATTTTGTGCATTCTATAACTGGGGAATTTTTCCTGCATGCCATTTTGCAATCAACTGAGGGAAACTTTCAACATTATGATCATTGGCTGCACAGTATGTGCACTGCGCATGAGGGAACTCTCTCTGGTATTGCCCAAATACCCCACAGGTATAGCACTGGACTGATTCACGACCTCGTCCTCCCCTGCAGTCGAATCCTCCTCCTCAACCTTTGAACCCTCCGTAGAATCCTCCTCGGACTCCTCCTTGCTGAAATTGCAATTGGGCCATTTGCGGGTTAGGTTGCTGCTGAACATATTGCGCAGCTTGAACATATTGCGGCTGATTATACTAGAGTCACGATGCTTGGTTTTACTGTGGTTGTACCACCATCTGTGGTTGTGGTGTGAGCTGTGACTGCACCATAAATTGTTGTTGTGGTTGCATAAGGACAAATTGCAATGGAGGTGGTGGCATATACGGTACCTGAACTATTGGTTGTACTACTTGCAGATGTGCTTGCATTATTCGGTGGTCCTCTACTTTTACAAAGTAGGAATCATACATTCTTTCCTGAAACAAATCATAAGCACGGCAGTTTTTGTCCTCATGTCCAACTGACCGACAAAATGTACAGTACAAAATTTCTGCCTTGGTAACCATCTTATGCATATAATCACAGTTCTCATGTCGATTGCGACACCATGGTGCGCCAGCACCACTCAACGGGCTCGGGGCTCTTGACAGCAAATAGTTCTGAAATGTCAGACAAGTATCCTTGGTATTTTCGCTTGCATGACAACAAGTGCACCAAAGATCATCATGATCTTCCTTAGCCTTTTTTATGTCTTGCAATTGTAGGGTTAAATTTTCCAACTGCGCCTTAATTTTATTCATTCCAATGGCGGTTTCCCCTACTAGTGATGCCTCCAATTTCATCATGGTTTCCAAAGCCTTGCTCTGTGTCACAATCTTTTGTTGCATTAATGGTTGTCGGATATGAGGGACAAGCACTGCGGTAAACCATTCTTTATGTTGAACATCACTCATCTAAAAATTGACCCGAGCCATCAATATCTTAAATCGCTGATCAAAATCCCAAATTATTTCATTAGGGAATTGCTTGATCTCTTTCAATTCAGTAATGTACTGAGCTTTGGATTTCAGCTTCTTAAATTCCTCAAATAGCCCTATTCTGATCTCGTCTAGTGTTTTTGCAGTACCTCCCTTAGGCACCCGTGTGAATATCATAAACCATTCCAATGCGCAGCCCCTCATAGTAGTGGCTAGCTGACGTTTCTTGACATCATCATCAATAGTTTGCCAAGCAGTCCAAATCGCTTCGCATAAGAACCAGTACTACTCTGGATCATTGGTGCCAATTCCATTGAATATTGGTAATTTCATTTCATCGCCCACCATTCTAGATCTTCTTCCTCCTGCTGGTGCTTTATTACTAGACTGTTGCTGACACGTCAGGCAAGTCGACGTAGAATGCGCGTTCCTTCCTTGTGGTGGAGCAGTGCGCAGAGGAGTAGACATGTTACTGCTGGGGTTCGATCTTGTCATTCTTTCGAGTGTATCCTGGGCCTGTATGTCCTCGTCGTCACAAAAATGTCGCTTCATCCCGTGTGGTTGTTCTTCACGGTATAGTACTTCAACTTCAGCAGGACCTTCTCCCATCCTCCGCCTCTTTTTTCGAAACCTTGCTCCTCCCCTCGTACAACCACTTATTTTTTCAACAACCTTTACATTCTCACCAAAACTCATGCCCATCTACCCCTTATTCCCTTATGCATTTCCCCCCTTTCTTCCGCGGTGCCTATATCCCCCGCACACCAAAGTTGCACTACTCTTGGTCCATCTTTAGGATACCCTTTTCGCAGACTAGTTGCTTAATCAACAGTTGTAGCTACAATAGGAACCTTCCACAAGGTCCACTAAAAAACTCCCTTTACACCTTGTTGAAACATTTATTAGTATCAACAGAAAACTCAGTGATATATCCTTCCAAGATACTATCCAACCATACCTTGACTTCCCGCGATGCCTTGTTGTTGGTTTCTTGCAACGCCTGGATTAATTATAGGGTGCAAGATGTCGGCTCTCCTCCTTGAAAGTTTGTTTTCTGCTTAGCAAACTTTTCCAACCATTCATGTAACAGTACCGGGAATTCACAAAAGAACCATTCATGAGGACCATCGTGGATATATCTATCCAACTAGTCGCCTGTCGACAGCTTAGGATTCCAATTTTTCGGCTTCAGCAAACTCCCGCAACTTTAGATCAAAACATCCCTCAATCTCTGATTGATTCGGATGCCAGAACATATCCCCCTCCTATTTGCGACTCAGTCCTGACAACATAACCATTTGTTGGTGAATCCCACCAACAAAGCTTCATCAACAAGGGTTCCCACTTTTTTGATGCCCTGCAACACAATTTCCTTGAGCACCAGCCCAGATAGGTTTTACCTTGCCCAACAACGTCTACGTGTTGATGTATTTGTAACTTTGGAATGTATTCACCTGTATATCTTATGTATTGTACCCCAATGTTTATTCCGGGAAGTGTCTGTAATGTATTAAAGTCATGTCATGCCCCGATGTGCCTATCGGGAGATTTAATAATGTAAACAAGTCATGTCAAGTCATTGTGCGTAACCCTCCTATTGTTCAAGGGTTTAAGTCCCCACATTTGTGGGGACCTAGGGTTATTAGACTATGCTAGGGAAGTCAACCCTAGTTGAGTTATTGTAAGTCGGGACAATAGTCCCCACCGTTGTGTTAAGGATAACCCTCCTTGTTGGTCAAAGGGGCAAAGTCCCCACAATTTGTGGGGCACTAGGGTTATTAGACTCTCCTAGAGATGTCAGCTCTAGTAATTAATTTTTAAGTGAGGCTGATATGTTGGAGTGGACACTAAGTGAACGAAAGAATATAAATAGAGAGTGAACCTCTATATTTATCACACACACACTCACTCACCGGGGCGCATGAGTGAGAGAGAAGTTGTTGGGACAAGAGAGAGACTACTGCTATCGGGAGATCATCTTTATGTTTTCAGGTTTTACTTTTGGTGTTGATTCTATCTCTGAGGAATTTGTGGGATTTTCTCCTTTATGGTTTCCCCGAGGAAAATTCTTTGTGTCTCTTGTCTCTTGTGTTTATTGCTATGCATCTTATTCTCTTAGTTAAAGATCCTAAGATCATAATGCTAGCTTGAATGATAAAAATATAACATTATATCAAAGCTAACCTAATAAGAATACATTGTGCAACTACAGAAGCTAGGGATTCTTACTTTTTGGGTCTCTCTCCACAATCCATTAGCAAAAGTATGCTAGGATGACTCTCCATTGAAGGGCGCATCTTTCTGTCGAAGCGAAATTCGATTCCGAGCATTTTCAGTTTTGGTGTGAAAATATAGGGCTTCTTACAGAAAAGGAATTTTTGAGTGAGCCTGGCATAGGATTTCTCCCCTCATCAAAATCTAATTTTAGAGACCTGGGTCGATATTTTTGGTTGGGTGAAAATCCAAGAAAGTCAAACCCTAGTTTGACCTCGAGCCGAAAAAACCCTAAAATACTAAAACTGATAAGTTTTGGTACATTCACTGTATCTCAGGATTGTATAAGTATTAGGAGCTAAAAATTTCATAGGACAAATATAAAATCCTTATGTACACTGTGTCCAAATTTCAGCCTCATATTCACTATATTCTAGGAGATATGATTCCACCAAGTTAGGGTTCCATCCTCTTCCAGGATTCATCCCTAAACAGGACACCTGGGGAGAATTTCTATATCTCGGGATACAAAGGTCCAAATGAAATTTCTAAATATTCTCCAGAAATGGTACAGACTACACATTCTATGGTCCTAATTTCAAACCTATAAGAGGAAACAGTGACAAGTGTCAATCCATACAACTTCGCTATGTTGAATAGTCCTAAAACAGGTCACCTTGGGAAAAATCTCTTAAGTACCAATTGGTGAAACCAATTCTGTTAAAACCTATTGTGGTGGAACAAGGATAGGTGAGGATACCTTAGTCCAAAGTTTCAAACATAGAGGAACATTAATTTAGGAGATACCGCAGAAACAGTATCAGACATTTCTGCAGAAGAAATTGGTAAACTAGGGCTTCCTGTTCCGGGAGCTTCCCTCCACTGTTTTCAGAAAAGGAGTACATTGGAAAGATCACCTTGAAGAGATATATATTTCTATCCAATCATATCTAAAATATTCCAAGTTTTGAAAATTAGGGTTTCTCTGACAAACCCTAGATCAGCCAGCTCTGGAACGAGGTCGGACACCTCAAATCAGAAGATCTAATCTTTTGCTATTTTCATTTGAGGTTCTCATTTCAAAGTGATCTATCACATCAGCTTGATGATAAGCTTGGTGAAGTTGAAAACTTCCAAGCATGGAAGTATATGATCTCTCTGAAGAAAATGAATTGGACACCTACATAAGTAGATAGGTCCCAGTTCCAGAGGGAGATGAGGCTAAAAGCCTTACACAAGAAGAACTCGGTTAAGGCCAAGAAGATCATTGTTGATTCAGTCACGGATCAACTTGTACCACAAGTGTATTCCCTAAATACAACGAAAGAGATGTTTGATTCCTTAACCAAGCTATTTGAAGGGAAGAACATAAATCAGAATATGACCTTAAGAAACCAGTTGAAGAATGTGAAGATCCAGAATGCAGAGACCATACAGTCATATTTTACAAGGGTCTCTCAAATAAAAGAACAACTTGAAGTGGTAGAATAAGAAGTGGAGAATGCAAAAGTTGTGATAACCACCTTGAATGGACTCTCAGGATCATGGAATTCATTCATTCAAGGAATGTGTGACAGAAGGAAGTGATTACTTTCAACGTACTCTGGGAAGAAGAAGAAGCTCGACTCATAATAAGAGAAGAGAAGATGGGAGCAACTGAAGATCAAGCTCCCACCATCGAAAAAATATCCCTCAAGCGATGAGGAATATGAAAGACTCAACTCTTGAAGAAACTCTTATCCATCTTAGCATTTGGATAAGAAATTATGAATGAAGAAGATGATGAAGCTGAAGGCCCAAGAAGGAGTCTACCTACGAAACAAATAAAAGATAAGTATTCAATTGTCATTTCATGATATTGTTTTGATTATGCATTTGTTTATATTAAGTTGATGTATTATGCATGATAGAATGTTTTCATTAATGACAGTATACTACTAATATGCATGTGTTGGGTAAGTAGCTCATGGTGCTATACAACTCTCCATTGATACTTATCTAGGATGAAACCTCTTTGCTGACATATTGGATTAGTGCACAATCTCAATGTTGTCCTGGTAGAGATGGAAGGAATCTAGAAAAGTTTCCGTGAGATATGGATGAATGTTGTATTGGCTTAAATAGTTGCATGATCATATATTTATGCATAAGAATTTGCCATTTTGAATATGCCTTACGAAATGTTTCTAACCATACAAATGCATTTGACTTGTAGGAAAGATCTCATACATAATCGCCTACAAGCAAAGAAGGATGAGACTTGTTCCAAAGAACAAGTGATGACAGTTCAAGATGAAGAATAATATGATGAATGTAGCGACATCATTGATGCATAACCTTCCAGCCATGAAGAAGTAACCAAGAAGAAAGGGAATACCAGTTCAAGAAGAATGATGTCTAGGATGTAGTACTGATACATAAAGGGAAGTTCGTAGTTCCATCATGTAGTAGATGGAAACATCATGGGATACAAGGAAAGATTCGTAGCACGAGGATTCTCATGAAAAGAAGGCATAGACAACAAAGAGGAATTTGCAGCCAGTAGGAATTGAGACACATGACAGGAAGAATCATGTGTGCAAATGAAAGAAGGCCTTGTACGAGCTCAGAAGACACCCATGAGATAACACATACATGAGGAGCTTGATGAACATTTGAACCTTTGCTACAAGGTTGAAGATGAAAGCCTATAGAGTATCTTGGTATCCAGTGACCCTAGATGGATACATAGAATATTAGTAGTAGAGGAAGCTACTTGTCACTCCAGTACATAATGTTTCAGTGCATATAGTATGAAAGACATACGGAGTATGATGCTCTGCTTCAAAGGGAGTGACTGCAGAAGATCCTGAGGTTCGACATGGTACGACAAGATGGACAGATTACTGGTGATTCTAGGCTTTACTGAGAGTAAAGCGGGTTCCAACCCTTGCTTCAAGGTTGAAGGTGGAAGACCAGTGATGCTCCTGTTAAATGTCGATGACTTGTTCCTGACAGAAAAGAAAAACTCATTAAAGTTGCAAGACGGAGACTTGCTTCCAATTTCGAGATGAAGGACTTGGGGATGATGCACTACGTTCTAGGCATGGAGGTGTGGACAAGGGAAGTATGAAGCAAAGATCCTAAAGAGGTTCAGGATGATGGACTGCATGACCACACCTATGGCATCAAACATGAATCTCTTGAGTGTTGCTTCATCAAAGTCGGTTGATGCCACGATGTATCATCAGATTATTTGTTCCTTGATGTACCTGACGGATACAAGACCCGATATTTACTTTGTTGTGAACACATTGAGACATGTTCACTTGATGGTTGCAAAGGGTACAGTCGATTATGGGCTCAAGTATGATACGAATCAAAAGATTAACTTGGAGGGTTATGTGGATTCATATTAGGCAGGCAATTCCATTGACAGGAAGAGCATTTCAAGGTGCTACTTCAGTATGAGATCAGGTGTGATCTCTTGGTTTAGGAGGATGGAGTCCTGCATGGCGCTGAGTACATCTAAGGAAAAATATGTTGCCACTTTCTATTTGGGAGGTAGTATGTTTCTTTTGAAAACTACTATTTTATTTGATTGATATAACTTGCATTTTTGGTATGATGAAGAGAGGAGCAATGAAGCTCCAGTTTGTGATACATATCGAAATCTCTCGAAAGAGGGAGTTCTAGCATAGCTGGTGAGATAGGTTTTCTGAGCATAAATCCTGGCGAAGCTCATAGGTTTCTCAGACGTAAATGGTCATGTAGGTTGTCCTCGGATGTAATAGATCCTAGAGAAGCTCACGGGTTATCCTTGGACGTAATCAGCCCTGATGTGATTCTATGCTAGAAATGGCCAGAGTGAAGTTTGAGTACTTCAGGGAGAAGCTTGGTGTTCTCCAGATCGAGGTTCCTTCCAAAGGGAAGTGATGAGTCCATGATGTGCCTTTCTGACATGGTGAGAGGATTAGTTTCTTCCATGATCAGATGTAAGTGTTGTGCCCTTCTGAAATGGTTAGAGGATTGGTTCCTTCCATGGTCAAATGTAAGAGTTGTGACATGGTGAGAGGATTGGTTCCTTCCATTGTCAGATGTATGTGATGATGCGACATCCAGCATGAAAAAGGGTTGGCTCTGTGAAGACACATCTAGTATGAAAAAGGACTAGCTTTGTGTAGATTCCACATCCAGCATGAAAAAGGGTTGGATCTGTGAAGACACATCTAGTATGAAAAAGGACTAGCTCTGTGTAGATCCCACATCCAGCATGAAAAAGGGTTGGCTCTGTGAAGACACATCTAGTATGAAAAAGGACTAGCTCTTTGTAGATCCCACATCTAGTATGAAAAAGGACTAGCTCTGTGAAGACACATCCAATATGAAAAGGGATTGGCTCTGTGTAGATCCCACATCTAGTATGAAAAAGGAATAGCAATGTGATGACACATCCAATATGAAAAAGGACTAGCTCTGTGATGATACATCCAGTATGAAAAAGGACTGGCTCTATAGATGTGCATCCAGCATGAAAAATGGTTGGCTCTGTCGATGAAGACCTACATGGAGGCTAGGCCTATAACCAGCATGAAAAAGGGCTGGCTCTGTAGAACTTCATGTGACAAGAAGAATCAATAGATAGCACCTATGATGATGATCCAACAGTAATGATCCAGATCTAGTGATGATGTCCCCGAGATTATCCAGATCCAGTGATGATGTCCCCGAGATGATCCAAATCCAGTGATGATGTCCCCGAGATGATCCAAATCCAGTGATGATCCAGATCTAGTGATGATGATCCAGATCAAGTGATGATCCAGATCCAATGATAAACATGACTTGAAGATGAAGATAACTTGAAGATGAAGATGACTTGAAGATGAAGATGATGAGATGATCCAGTTAATACAAAGAAGAAGACCAGTGCTGACAAATTGTGTTGAGAATACCTTCCTAGTTAATAGGGAGTGTTGATGTATTTCTAAATTCGGAATGTATTCACCTGTATATATTATGTATTGTACCTCGACGTTTATTCTGGGAAGTGTCTGTAATGTATTAAAGTCATGTCATGCCCCGATGTGCCTATTGGGAGATTCAATAATGTAAACAAGTCATGTCAAGTCATTGTGGGTAACCCTCCTATTGTTCAAGGGTTAAAGTCCCCATAGTTGTGGGGCCCTAAGGTTATTAGACTATCCTAGAGAAGTCGACCCTAGGTGAGTCATTGTAAGTCAGGGCAATAGTCCCCACCATTGCGTTAGGGATAACCCTCCTTGTTGGTCAAAGGGGAAAATTCCCCACAAGTTGTGGGGCACTAGGGTTATTAGACTCTCCTAGAGATGTCGGCTCTAGTAACTAATTGTTAAGTGAGGCCAACATGTTGGAGTGGAGATTAAGTGAACGAAAGAATATAAATAGAGAGTGAGCCTCTCTATTTATCACACACACACTCACTCACTAGGGCGCATTAGTGAGAGAGAAGTTGTTGGGACAAGAGAGAGACTACTACTGTCGGGAGATCATCTTTATGTTTTCGGGTTTTACTTTTGGTGCTGATTCTACCTAAGAGGAAGTTGCGAGGTTTTCTCCTTTATTGTTTCCCCAAGGAAAATTCTTTGTGTCTCTTATCTCATGTGTTCATTGTTGTGCATGTTATTCTCTTAGTTAAAATCCTAAGATCATAATGCTAGCTTGAATGATAAAAAACTAACACTACGGAGCATACGAGGTCTCGCCCGAGGCGTTCAAGGGAGAGCTGTTAGAACCGAGTTTCGAACCGTGGGGAAGGAGTACATGTGGATCCGACGGAGGGAGATCATAACTTATTCGATACAGTATCAAAATATCGCAGCATTATTCAAGGAACATCATAGTGCATCAAGCATAAATTACAACAACTTAAAACCAACAAATCACATTGATATAGCAGGAAGAAACTGAATCGCATCTATAACATGTCATTTCAACACAACAGAGTAGTAGCATCACAGTAGATCTCTAACAATAGACAAGAATTGAGCCATACGCATCGCATAATATATTAATATTGCGCAAATACGCTACATTACATAATCCTTCTCCAAAACTGGAGACTGCATACATCATAAAGAAGCCCAGATAAAATCACAGTCAAGACAGGAAAGTCTCCATAAAACAGATCGCATCGAAGCTTATCCCTTACAATCGCGCATGCAATACAATTGTTCACAAGTGCTCTCACACCTCTCTCTATGACTCTTATTTCCCCAAAATAGATCTATAAATAGGCTTATTCCTTTACATAAAGGGTCCACTAATAACTGACTTCTAACCGCTATTGACCTATTGCAACAAAACTTGGTCAAAATATACATAAAATATTCAAAAATGGTTATTTTTCCGCTTATCATTTCAATCTGCCCTTGCGCAGTACCGTGTGAGCTTGCGCAGCTGCCGCAACGCTGCGCAACTCACTTGTCCCAAACCCCTTGCCAACAATTTCCCAGGACCGATTCGATGGTTTTGCTTTGAGCATTTGTTATTGGATGAACAAAAAAAATATCATCAAATGATGTTTCCAAAGAATCAATTGTGCAACTTTCCTGAAAGTTTTGGCCGAAGACCTGATCTGCAACAATATATTTCATGTTCCTTAATTGTTTAGATATATCTGGTTCAAAAATAAAGTAATCTAGCAATTCTTCATTATTTTCCTCTCGAAAATCAAAAACTTGATTAATACTTAAGATGGGATGAATTACTTCTCCATGTTGCTCTTTTGTTTCATTAATCCAAGATAATTGATCTATCATAGAAGGATAAAGTGTAATCTGTTTCCTTTCTATTCCATGTGAAATGGTCATATTTCATGTTCTATAACCAATAAAAGCATCAGTTGTATCCAACCAGGGCCTTCCAAGAATCAATGGATGTCCCCCTAAATTAGATTTTGGTTGAAGAACCAAGAAATCTATTCGATACTCCCAGTATTCCAGAGAAACTATGATATCTTCAAGTATCCCTTCTGGTGCTATTTTAGATCTATCAGCTAGCTCTAAGACTGTAGTGGTTGGTCTAAGATTTTTCAAATCCAAATATTTCATTGTTTCCAGTGTCATTACATTAATAGTTGCACCTAAATCAATTATTTTTTTTGAAATTGAAAAGTTGTTGATAGTTATTGTTACCATTGGAATTCCTGGATCAACATATTTTTCAACAAAAAAAGTATTTGACATTAATCCTGCTAAATTTCCAATTACATGGATTGTTGGTGGATCTTTCTTTCTTTTCCCAGCATTGTTTAGACATAACCCCTTAATTTCCTTTGTATAGATTGGGATATCTTTAATAGCTTGCAATAAGGGAATTTTTACACATACATTTGTTAATTCATCTAAGACATCAAATTCAGGAAGAATAATTGATAATTTTTCCTTAACTAACCTTTCTGGAAAAGGAGGTGTTTGAGGTATTAACATTTTATCCTTCTTATTTTGTTTGTCTAACTGCAAATTTTCTATATTATATTTTTTTGGAATTTTCTCTTTTTCTATTGGTTCTTCTATAATAACAGTGGATTCTTTTTCCAAAATGTTTCTAAACATCAAGTGGATTTTTTGAATATGAATGATTGAATTTGAAAATGTTGTTCCTTCATCAATATTATACATGGGTTTCTCCACTCTATTATTAGGATTTGCCACTAGCTGGGCTGGTAACTGTGTTGGTCGAGGTGGAGGTTGGTTAGATGGTAGTTGAAGTTGTTGAGGTTGGGTTAATTGAGAAGCAGGATTTGGCTGTGAAGGAAATGAAGGTTGATTCTACTGGTATTGTGGGTAAGGAAAATACTATTGATAAGGATGTGGATAGGCCTGCTTGTATGTTTGATTTCCATGAGAATATCCTCGCCAATTTTGAGCAGGGTGGTTTTGGTTAGGCTGAGGAGACCAATTTTTCCAAGGCATAGGTGCATTCCAGGAATTTTGAATATGGTATTGATAACCTGGAAAAAATTATTGCATAGGGTCTTGAGACATACCTGGAAAACATTTTCTAACATGGTACTTTCTGTGCCAGAAGGTAAAGAGACTCCATGCTTTGACTTTCTTCCACTCGAGATGCTTGTAATTCTTTCAACCTAGAACAATCATCAGTGTTATGATTTTCTATGCATAATCCCCAAATATGAACATTATTTAGAGGGCATTCTTTCAATTGATGTTTCTTCCTACATTTAGGACAGAAATTTGATAGAGCTTAATCTTGTTGATATTGTTGTTCTTATCTCTTTTTAGTTTTTGATACTTCAACTTGTGTCCCTAAAGTACTCAAAAGATCAGTTTTGAAATCCTTTAACAAGCTTTCAAGCTTAGCTCTTGATATACTCCATGTTGTTGATTTGGTTATTTTTGAAGTTACCTCCTTTTTTCCATTTCTGGCTCTTCCTCGTGAATACTTTTGACATAATTCTACAATTTCATCAAATGGTAAGTAGGAAACAACTCCCTTCCCCATTACATTAAGAATATCGTGATACTCATCTCGTATACCTTTCAAAAAGATTATTCGAATGATAACAGGAGTCAAAGAATTATATTTAGATTTTGTAGGTTATATAGAAATCTCTCAAGATATTCTTCTAAACTTTCATCTTCTTCCTAAGACATCCTAAAAATATCATCTTTCGAATATTTAGATCTACAGTATGCTTGATATTTCTTAAGAAAAATATTTATCATGTCATCCCAACTGGTTATAGCATGTTCTCCTAATCACATGAACCATTTCAATGCAGCAACTTTAAGAGTAGCAGGAAAGAGGCAAATTTTATGTCTACCATCAGTATATCCAGAAAGAAGACCCACACGTATAGATACCTCCACGCAGAATCTCACCACCACCCAGCTCTAAAAGCTGGTGTAATCCAGACTCTTGCCTGCATAGCTAAAAGAATCTCAGACACAGACCACCTAGAGCAAGAATTTGAGCACCTTGAAAGTGTCTTCATGAAGAACGGATACCAGAAAAGACTCATTAAGAGCACAGTCATTAAATCTCAGGCCACACATCAAAGAAAGGAATTTAATATCCTGAAGGTCACTCTCCCATATATTAAGGGAACAACAGACCGGATCGCCAAAATATTAAGAAGGAATAACATTACTATCGCATTCACTCCACCAAACACCATCTGGGGGTTTGTGGACACAACAAAAGACAAGATTGATCCGAGACAAATGAAAGGGGTGTATGAGATACCTTGCTCTTGTGGAATGGTCTACATCAAGGAAACCGGTCACTCATTATAGGTTCGACTAAAGGAACATAGTATAGACATAATTCACAATCGAAGAGATAAATCTGCTTTGGCAGAGCGCTCGCACACCACTACTCATCAAATATGCATGGAAAAAGATCCATTAATTGCTAGAGAAGAACAATATAACAGAAGAAGAATGGGGGAGGCTTTGGAAATTGAGAAGAGAAATAACACACTAAACAAGGATGATGGATTAAAGCTCAGTGACATGTGGAAGCCAGTTATAAACCTAATTAAAAAGCATTGAAATGGAGAAGTCAGCTTAAGATAGTTGACCTAATGAGGGAATTCAAGTATTTATATTCTTTTGGATGTTTATTCTCCCTCATCCCAATCATAGGATTGAGTGATCACCCTGATGATGGAATCAGTTTTATGGAGTTTGAAACGTTGGCTGGAATAATTTTTACGCAAGTTTCCTTTTTTTTTTTTAAATATTTACCTGCGATGAATTTATTATTCATATCCATAGGTACGACATAAAAAATCAAATTCTAATAAAAATGAATCCGTATCTTTAGAATTCATACCATAAAAGTTAGGTAAAATAGATGGTTGAATGTTTTTCATTTTTACTTCTTCTCCGAAGATGATACTAGTATCTAAGATTTGAAATCTAAAAGTAGTCCCTTGTTCTTCTTCATTTCCTCTATCTTCTACTCTTTCATTTCATCTATCTTCCACTCTTTCATTTATTCTATATTCTCATCTTTTGTTTTCAATTTCCAATCTTCTTTCATACTACCTTTGTTGTTCTACAGTTGGTCCTTTTAATACTTCTTCCTCAACCATTTCTCTTCATTTGTTTTCAATGTCCACCCTCTTTCATACTCTCTACATTGTTCTGGGATTAGTCCTCCTCTCATCATTTTAGAGGTTTCTTCCTCAGCCATTTTTAAAGTATCAACATTTGTTGCAATAAATCCTTTCTTCTCAGATGAAGAAGTTCTTTTTATCTCTATTTTTGGGTTGTTTTTTACAAATCTTCATTTTTCGTCTCTCTGTCTTGACATAAAATAAAACTAAATTCTACTCTGTTTTTTTTGTATTTTTTTTAAAGAAAAATAAACTTCCTAAGTCTATTTCTAAATATGATTCCCCCGTAATGGCGCAAAATGTTGGCCCAATCTACTGTCGTTAACCAGAGATTATATTTTAATTGTCAACCCGGAATCCTAAGACTTAGAAGCACATCCAAAATCTATGGACTTAGAACTAGACTAGTTTAAAACACACTATGCTTTGGAAATGAACCTAGAAATATTTGAATGCTATAAGCTCAGAAATACCAAACTCCCTTATGGAAAGTGTATTAATTAGCATTCTTAAAGTCATCAACACCTGAGATATGAAATATTCTAAAATTTAAAATATCAAAACCATAAACTACAACATTGCTACTTCATTGTTGGAAGTAAGAAGACATTGAATTATTTTACAAGAACTCAGTTAACAATGTGTTTGATTTCTTCAACAACTTTCTCTAATGGAAAATAGAGCTGGAAATAATCTATAGTAAGTTGGAAACAAAAATACATACTATTGTCAATCAACAAAAAACCTACTTGCATCACAAAGTCTGAAATTTAATTGAAAAATATAGTTTAAAATATTTAATATAACACTACAGCAAATCTAAAAACATACCAATATGCAGTGATAAAATAAATGAGTGCGCAGGCTTGGTAGAGTGGGTCCTCCACTACTTCTCTCACACACAAAGGTAGGTTTACAGAACTCTTAACACTAAATTCGATCCCACAACATATGAAATTTAACACACATATATTTAAAGTTTTGAAGTCTTTATTTCAAACGCAGATCTTCACCATTCACCAGATGGAAATTACATAAAAAGGTTCAAATATTTATACTGATTGTTTAAAAGTAGAAATGCTATAATCATGATAAACTATCAATGAAATATCGCCATTATCCCTGAGCTTGTTCTCTAGATCCACGAAAATAGGAAAAATCTCTGCAAAATCAGAACGGCCCTATTTTTATGATTCATGGTAGCGCAGGTGGTTGGCTTTTACCAGCGTTGACTCGACACTTGTGAAACATGCTTCGTTAAGTTAGAAATTAATCCATCCTTTGACATCAAGCATTCTTCAGAGTGTTTCAGATTGAGCCCAGATATCCTGCAAATATCCAAATCTAGGAGCATTTATAGGAAGTTAGTAAATTCTGTAATTTTATTGAAATTTAGATTTAAATGCTTTAAAAATTACAAAATTCAATTCATTAAGAGCGGCAACGATTATATCTTAGTTTGTTGAATTGCAAGGCCTCATGGATGAAACATGAGGGTTTATGGATGAAATATAAAGGATTAAGGAGATGACTTGAAGGGTTATGGAGCAAAAATAGGCGCCAAAAATAGTGTCCAACAAGGAGAATAACGGTTCATCGGAGGATATGCTTGAAGTATTAGAAAAATGGATGAATGATAGAGAAAAGGAGCTGGTTTGCACAAAAGATGAGATCAAGGAGCTTGAATAAAACAAGGTTGCACTTGAAAAATCCTGGAAGGAATCAGAATCAATGAACAAGCTACTGCGAGAACAAATTGCGCAAAGAGAGTTAGAAATTTCACACTTGAAAGCAGAGGCAATTTGTGCAAATTAGGGGAGAACCGAAACATGTATGGATACAGGTACTCAAACTAAATTCAACAATAGTTCGACAATCCTAGATGATATCCTAAGCTTCCAAAGATCTCCAAAAGACAAGACAGGCATTGGATATGAAATAGCAAGTAATGATGTGTGCGACAAAGGAGGACTTGTTTCTAAACAACATGATACATCTCAGAGAAGAGATAACATGCTTACAAGAAATAAGAGATTTTGGTATGCTAACTCTTTCATTTATAAATTAACTTTAGTTCAGTAAATTGTTGGAGATGTAACTATGTTGGACACATAGAAAAATATTGCCACATTATTAGATGTTATGTGTGCGAGGAATTCAGGCACAATTTTTTGCATTGCTTAGAAAGAGAAAAACAACCAAGAATACCTATCTGGCACAATCTTGTAGAAGAGTGTCTGGTATAGAATAAAAACACGACTATGCACAAGAAGGCATGGGTAAAGAAAGTATCTTAGTAGTGCAAAAACGTTGTAAACAAAGCTAGAGCAGTTCACGCAACAAGTAATTGTTGTCCTCATTGCTAACCAAAATGAGTTATGCGATATCCTTGAATTCAAACAGGTATATCAAGAATTCAAGGATTGAAGTAGTATATTGTTGCATCTAGAATTCATTTCAAAAGTGTTATTGTAATGCTGTTTTTTAATTCAAAAGTAAGGTATTGTCATATATAAAACAGTAAATAGATACATGTATAAGTAAGTATAACTCAAATACACATGGATTGCACAAAATGGAAGTTTTGTATTATATTCAGAAGATGGCATTACAAAATTTGAGCTTCAAAGCTCATGTTACATAAGGTCACGTATTAACATACAAAATATAACAATGGACCTAAACAAACTCGAAGCGGAGTCAGTCCCATCATGAACAAAATAGAAGCTAATAAAAGATGAAGATAAGTCATAAACGTATTTCAAGATCAACTTCTTCAAATTGAATGGAAGTAAGTGGTGAAATATGTAGCTCCAAGTTCATTAAATCCGATTCGGCAAATTCAAAAGATTGCAATGATGGAAACAACCCTAGAGTAAAGGATGAAGGAGTGTTACCTGATTGTTCTGCATCAATTCGGTTCAAAAGCTCAAGTGTTTGTTGTTGTTGCTGCTCTAAAAGGTTGAACCAATTGGTAAGATGAGACAACTTCTCATAATTTTCCTAGTTAACTGAGCTTGGTGGTACCAGTACATGAATTCAGTATCCTTGAATTGAGGTTTTCATACTCTCATTTCAACCCTCGAGCCTTTCAAAGTCTACCTGCTGCAATTGAACCACATAGCGAAGACTGTCAAGCAATCGTTAAATATCTGGAAGAAAGAAGACATGGTGATTACAGACTAAAAACTACCATAACTATGACTAAAGACCCAAAACAAATTCGATAGAGAATGAAGTAGGATATTGAATCAAAAAAATATGTATCAACTTATATAATTGGAGGAGGTTCTTCATGCGCTCAAAGAATTAATGGTGCAGTTGATGGATTCGTGTGGTGTGCAAACCAAAGTGATCATGAAGACATCAAAATTTAATGCATGGATTGATGAGTGTTGAAAAAGGACAAAAAGTGGAACCCCAGTTCATAGAACCGATTCTGAGGAAATATTGATGTTTGATCAATACCCTAGCACGAGAGAAACAAGTGGTTATTTCCGCATAAGTCATCAGTCTTATCACACACACTAATGAATGGAAATATGTGCTACTGCTTAACAATTTAATGACATAAATTGGGTCTTCTCATGTACAAAATTGAAAACCATATCTCGTATAGATAACAACAATTAAGACGCAGGTAGTGGTAACGAGGAAGAATGGATAAGTTTTATGCATCTAACACATAGATGGATTATCTACGACCTGACACACCATAAGCAAGCCAAATATGAATAAATGAGCATAAATCAAAGGGGAGTCAATAAAGAAGAAAGTCTATTTTCCATTGATGTCAAAGGGGGATAATGAAATAATCTAAATACCATAAAGGGAGAATAAAAAGACAAGGAGAATGAAAGAAACTAGAAGATAGATCTACACAAAAGAACACATAGAACAAGCAAAGGCATACTCACATGGGTAGCCTTTGGGAAAAGTAGAGCTCACCTTCAGGGGAAGCTTATGATAGGTGTTATGATAAGGTGATATTGACATCAATGCCAAAGGGAGAGATTCTTGAACATGAATTGTGATTGATGTCAAAGGATTGAATGTTGAACTTATCATTGATGACAAAAGACATATTATAATCTGATGCAAAAAGAGTGTGGAGACTTCCTCACATAAAGCCAGTTTGAAGAAATACATACGAAAGAATGTGGAAGTCTAGAAAGAGAAAATATCCCACCATGACACTGGTCATATGCGCACATATAAAGAAGAATATTGAAAATGACAGTTATGCACAAATACCATTTGTTTGAGACTTACAAAACAAGAGCATGAAATACAAACCTATGTGTAAAAGTCCCACAAATAAATTGGACTTATACACACAGGAGCTTGTAAAAGTCCATCCGTATAGGATGCTCCCTCCACTTGTAATATCCCAAACTGATATTTTCATGTTTATGTGTATACTGTAAATGGCTAATATCCTTATTCCTTAATCAAATAGGAAAGCAAACCCTAAACTTTGTATGCATGCAGTTGCATGAAAATATGTGCCCTAGAAAAATACTGAGATGTTATAAAATAGGAGAAATCAATGCATGTACATATCGGTATATAGATCAGTTGATGGTGAAGAGACTAGTCCCAGCATGCCTGGATTCTACCGGAGGAATAAGGAGATACACCAAATCGTCCTCCACAAGTGAATGCGCCCTCCTCTCAAACTGTATAAGATCTAGAATAATAAATAAGCTGCTGCTGGAAGCCCAGATGATGTGCACTAGGGTTAAAATACCCCTATGATGATGATGGAAGTAGCATGCAGAAGAAACATAGGCACACTAGCCCAAAACGTGAAGGCCTCCTCAAATAAATTCACCCATGCAAATTAGCACCTCCAGAAAAGGGGAGCACTGACGATATCGTGCTTGATACTCAAGCTGAACGGCCCTTCTTCCATGGGAAGGATAATGGAGGTGCTCCAGAATGAATGGAAGTAACATGCAGAAGCTATGAACCCTGTAGGTAGGAAAATGAATTGCTTTATCCCTGATCACGGTGACACGGTGTGACGGTGAAACCCTCTGGTTGGATGAATAATCAACCTCTCGGAATAACTGCTGAATGTAACCTAATGATGAACTAGTGTTGAACCTGGATGATCCAACTTGATGATGAACTAGGGCAGATAGATTTCACTGCCGAAATACCAACCCCAACTTAGCTCGTCGAGCTCTCTAATTCAACTCCACAAATCAATAATCACATAAGTCCTTCTCCATTCACTTTATATTTCTTTTATAACTTTCAACTACGAAAACCCTAACTTTTGACCTAATTAGGTCACTTTATATTCTAATTTGCAGTTGACTTGCATGCATGCGCATGGAGACTTAATTGGGTGCATGCATCATTAAATAATGCCCGGATGTCATGCATGCAGGTGGCCTTTGGCTCTGGTGGCCATCTTCGACCCAATGGTGATATAATATTGATGCCCTAGATCTTCTATATATGGAATCAGTCTTCAGTTGGTTCCTTGATGGTCAATAACCGCTCGAACCTACAGGAATCACATAGGTTAGCGGGTTGGTCCTCAATGCCTAAGCAGAAGAGGACATTACACCACCTCACCCATGAGATCCTATTTGTAAAATTCCATCCTTATAGGATCCTCCCTCCACCTCACCCATGAGATCCTCAACTTACTCTATCCTCCATTGGCTTTAAATACTATCTCACCCCCCATGGGTGAGTGAGCAGTTGGTAGACAAGTTTGATGCTTTTGAGGCAAGGTTTACTTGAGAAGGCACTTCTCAACACCAAGGATTTGGTTGTAATATCTATCTCTATTTCATTTATGCAAATAAAGGTTCCTTTCCTATTAATGTTATTGTGGTTGAATCACTACTTTCATTTTTGAACTCCTTGGTCATCAAGATAAGATCATAGATTGAACTTATTACTCCAATCTAGTGTGTGTGATTTGTTGTGTGTCTTGCAGGACAATCTGTGGAGATCAAACACTCCAAAGGCTAGCCTATTATAGATTATGAGAGGTAAAATAGTTTATTCAAGACATCTATTTGATCTTAGGGAAAGTGCTTTTATGTTGTTGTGACTGCCTTGTTCTAGCTTTGAGTGTTTCAGGCTAGGGAAACAACTTTTTTCTGCATATGGTGAGTATTTTCGTTAACAAAATTGGTGACTCCACTAGGGAGAATATTAGAAATTCTGGTTTAAAACTCGAGCACCGCTCTTTGTCCACAGGGACAGAGAGTTACCAAGGGAGCACCGATCATTGCATGAAGGAAACTGCAAGTGGCACCGCTAACTACTCAAAGCAAAAAAGCGTTACTCATATAGGTACCACACGTTGAACACAAGGAAAAGGTGGTGGCCAAAGGTGTAAAATCATTGATCCTTGTCAAATTTTAACTCCAAAACTTGAGGATTTGAGGCAAATACTAGTACTTGGATCTCATTACATGATGATGACAAGAAATGTGTGTAACAGCAACACCCCAATTTTTTTTCTATTTGATCAAAAAATATGTAAGTAATCTCGATTAAGGGATTGGGGTGTAAATCTAATTTGGGTTAATGTATTATGGTTTTGGATGCTCTGAAATACCTAAATATTGTATTGCAAATGGTTAAGAAACACAATGGTAAATATAGAGGTGTATCTCTAAGTTTTATTGGTTTTTCCCATTAAGGGTTTCTAGGATAAATCTCTATGTATTTTGTTAGTACCATTGTTTATATGGGGTCATCCCAATGGTCATATGGTAGGTGGTGTTGTAACAATGTTCACCCAAGTGTAAATATTTTATCCATGTCCTCCGCTGACCTGATACGTAATTTCTCAAGTATCCCTCAATCCACTTGTTGACAATCTCTGTTTGCCCATCACTCTGCGGATGATAACTTGTGCTCATCGCTAACTCGGTCCCCACTAACCGAAAAATCTCTTGCCAAAAGGATCCTGTGAATTTGTTGTCCCTGTCACTAACAATGGTCTTGGGTAACCCGTGGAGTCTAAATACCTCTCTAAAAAATAGTTCTGCTACATGTGCTGCTGAATAATCTGATGATATGGCAAAGAAGTAAGAAAACTTGGTCAATCTGTCCACTACTACGTACAAGCAGTCTCTGCCTTGAACCTTGGGCAGCCTAGTAATGAACTCGATAGAGATGCTCTCCCATTTCTACTCAGGAATAGGTAAGGGATGTAGTAAACCAGCCGGGTGGATGTGCTCTATTTTGTTTTGTTGGCACAAGCTACACTCCCTCACATGTTGTATCACATCTTTGTTGAGGCCCTTCAATGAGAAACTTTCTTTAATCTGTTTGTAGGTCTTGAGAAACCCTTGATGCCCTGCCAATGGTGAATCATGCGATGCATGTAAGATTTTCTTCTTAAGGGGAGACTCTGGAACCAAGAAGATTCTGTTTTTGTAGTATATGATATCATCAATGACCCTGTACCTATCATCCTGAATCCGTCCATCCAATAGCTCGTAAGCAAACTTATCTTTGGATTACTCAACCAAAAGATGAGACGTCCAATCTGATGAGATGCTCATAAGGGATAAAGTAGTTGGTTGTCTAGAAAGTGCATTGGCCACTACATTTCTCTTCCCCTTTATGTACTCAATCTCAAAGTCATAAGCCTGAATTTTACTTACACATTTATGTTGTCTCTCGTTTAGCTCTTTTTGCTCTAAGAAGTATTTCAGGCTGTTGTGATCTCTCTTAACCTTGAACCTGGCACCCACTAAGTACTGCCTGAACTTGGTTAGCGCATGGAGGATGGCTAACATCTCTTTGTCATATATCGAATAGTGGTGCTCATAGTATTTGACCTTCCTGCTCTTAAATGCAATGGGGTGGTTGTTCTACATCAAAACTGCCCCAATTCCCTCTCCTGAAGCATCACATTCTAACACAAAGGATTGAGAAAATTTTGGTAAAGCTAATACTGGGCATGACCTCATTACCTCCTTCATTTTCTCGAATGTTTTTTGTGCTGCCTCCGACCAACTAAATGCCCCCTTCTTGGTAAGATCTATGATGGGTGTGGTCATCTATGAGAATCCGCTGACATACCTCCCGTAGTAGGTGCAAAGGCTCAAAAATCCCCTCAGTTCTGTCACATTTTTAGGTGTAGGCCAATCCAAAATTGCCCGAATCTTCTCTAAGTGCACCTGGACCCCATTGGCCCCTATCACATGTCCTAAGTACAACATCTCCTGCATACTGAACTCACACTTGGACATTTTGGCATATAGTGACTACTCCTGTAGAATACCAAGTACTTCATCAAGATGTCTCAAATTTTATTCCCAAGTTCGATTGTATATCAATATGTCGTTGAAGAATACCAGAATATATTTACATAACTGTGTCCTGAAGATATGGTTAATTCATGACTGGAAAGTAGCTGGTGCATTAGTGAGCCCAAATGGAATCACTAGAAACTCATAATGTACGTAGTTGCAATGGAAGGCGGTCTTTGGAACATCCTATTCCCTGACTCGAATCTGATAGTACCCTGAGCGGAGATCAATTTTGTAAAAGTACTTTGCCCCCTATAATTCATCCATTAACTCATCAATCCTAGGGATGGGATACCTGTTCTTAATGGTATTCTTATTGAGTTCCCTGTAATCAATGCACATGCATAAGGTTCCATCTTTTTTCTTCACTAGCACTACTGAAGATGCAAAGGGACTGGAGCTAGGTTTGATGTACCCCAGCTTGAGTAGTTCCTTGATTGTACTCTTGATCTCATCTTTATACCTCTTGGGATGTCTATAAGGAGTGGTGATAACTGCTTGGCTCCCCTCCTCTAACTCAATAATGTGCTCAAATCCCCTATCTGGAGGTCGACCTGCTGGAAGGTCTCTGAATACTGCCTTGTGCTTCTGTAGTAAGGCCTATATATATGCTAGATGTTGTGTGGCATCATCTGGTGGTTTCCTGAAGGTAACCATACACTCAGAAACCCACTCAATATCTCCCTGTCGGAGTAATACCTCCATCCTGTGTGATGTCACTATTGTGGGAGGATAGGTATTCATCCCTCTCAGTACCACCTTCTGTCCTTCTGCTCCTGTAAACTCCATCTCCATGGTCTAGTAATTTGGGGAATACTTTCCTATGGAATACAGCCACTGAACTCCTAGTACCACATTCATGCCAGGTACATCTACCACATAGAATGTCTCTATCACTATATAATTCCCAAGCGTTACCTTAAATTTAGGAATCCTCTAACTACACTCCATGGTGTGACCTGCCGCTGCTACCGAAAACCCATCAAATCTCTTAGTCTGAATGCCTCTCTTTTTAACCCATGCAGCATCAATAAAGTTGTGGGATGCCCCACCATCTATCAGTAATCCCACTCTGTGGCCCTGTACGGTACCTCTGATCTGAAGAGTGTGGAATCTAGGAACCCCTGTCATGGTAGCAACGGTGCCTCTTGAGGCCTATCCCTCAGCAACTATCTATGTTGTCTCTTGCTCCTCCTAATCCTGGTAATCCTCATCCTCCTCACTGTCGAAATAAGCCTCTATGTAGTAGGCCTTTCCTTTTCCTAAACATTTGTGACCTGGTATCCATGGTTCCTGGTAAGTGAAACATAACTTTTTTCTTCTAAGGTCCTGTTGGATATCATTGTCCATCCATTCTTTCTTGGGCCATTCTTTCTGGAAGGGTTTCCTTTCTTTATCTTTAATAGGAAAATTGGTCCTAGGAGGAAACCTATTTTTGGGCACTGCATCCTGCAAGTCTCTAGTCCTTCGGATGGAATCTACTAGGGTGGTGGGCCTATAAGACTTGACCCATCCCCATAAGAGTTCAGTGAGAACCTCAGTGAACAAGATAATCAACCTGCTCTCTGATATATTTGTGACCATGACTGCTATCCTCTGAAACTCAGAAATAAAATCATCTGCACTCCCTGTCTACTTGAGTTGTGCCAGCTCCCTAAAGTGTACCTCTGCATCCTTCTAATCAAATCACTCAATGAGCCTTTGTGTAAAATCTGTGTATGAGGTGATGGTGTTGTGACCAAGTGTCACTAACTCGTGGTACCACCACTCATGTGCTTCTCCGTCCAAATGCAAAGTAGCCAATTTAATGGCATTTGTCTCAATCATGGGATTGATCTGGAAGTATGTATCCAACTACTACACCCAATTCCTAGCTGGGCCACCTCGAGTGCCCTCAAAGGTAGGGATAGTCAGTTTCCCTACGGTGCGTTGTAACTCATAGTTCTGGGTGAATGGCCTATTGTAAGCTTTGGGTTTGTTCTTACTTTTAAAGTGGCAGAAGTTAGTGAAGGTCATGGTTGAATGGAAGTCCTCTCCTAAAGCCCTATATTCTCTCAGATAGGCACTCATGGGTTCTTCTGGTCCGCTTGTTCTAGAGGATCTACAGCTAGACTATCTAAGAATTGAGGCATGGTAGGTTGGAAAGGCTTGTATATATGGGGATGGCTCTGCATGTTGGTATGTAAGTGCTCCCTACTACTACTGGTGGATACCCTATCACTGTTGGGAAATAAGGGACTATGTGGGGTGGGCCCATTCTTCTCAGTCATTTTCTTGAAGGTGCTCATCATTTCTTTTTTCCCAGTGGTGAGTTATTTTATGGCTGATATGAGACTATTGAAAGCTATTTTATCATCACCGGCCATTGTTTCTTTTCCTTTTTCAAACGGATACTCTATGTTCCCCAAATATTTGTCCTCTAAATCCTCTTCTCTATCTCTATACCTCTGTCTCTTGTGAGTAATGTTGTATGGGTCTCCTGGATTCATTTATAATTTTTGCATGCCCACAGCTGGCAAGAAAAATAGCTCTGATACCACTGTAATATCCTAGACTGATATTTTCTTGTTTATGTGTATACTGTAGATGGCTAATAGACTTATTCCTTAATCAAATAGGAAAGAAACCCCTGAACTTTGCATGCATGCAATTGCATGCAAATATGTGCCCTAGAAAAATATTGAGATGCTATAACATATGAGAAATCAATGCATGTACATACCAGTATATAGATCAGCCGATGGCGAAGAGACTGGTCCCATCATGCAAGGATTCTACCAGAGAAATAAGGAGATACACCAAATAGTCCTCCACAGGTGAATGCGCCCTCCTCTTAAACTGTATAAGCTCCAGAATAATAAATAAGTTGCTGCTGGAAGCCCAGATGATGTGCACTAGGGTTATAATACTCCTATGATGATGATGGAAGTAGCATGCTGAAGAAACAGAGGCACACTAGCCCAAAACGTGAAGGCCTCCTCAAATCAATTCGCTCAGGCATATTAGCACCTCCAAAAAAGGGGAGCACTGAAGATATCTTGGTTGATACTCAAGCTGAATGACCCTTCTTCCTGGGGAAGGGTAATGGAGGTGCTCTGGAATGAATGGAAGTAACATGCAAAAGTTATGAACCCTGTAGGTAGGAAAATGAATTGCTTTGTCCCTAATCACGGTGACATGGTGTGACGGTGAAACCCTCTGGCTGGATGAATAATCAACCTCCCGGAATAACTGCTGAATGTAACCTGATGATGAACTAGTGTTGAACCTGGATGATCCAACCTGATGATGAACTAGGGCAGATAGATTTCGCTATCGAAATACATTAGTTAGCTGAGCATGCACTCAACCCCAACTTAGCTCGTCAAGCTCTCCAATTCGACTCCACAAATCAATAATCACATAAGTCCTTCTCCATTCACTTTATCTTTCTTTTATAACTTTCAACTATGAAAACCCTAACTTTTGACCTAATTAGGTCACTTTATCTTCTAATTTGCAGTTGACTTGCATGCATGCGCATGGAGACTTAATCGGGTGCATGCATCATTAAATAATGCCCGAATGGCATGCATGCAGGTGGCCTTTGGATCTGGTGGCCCTCTTCGACCCAATGGTGACATAATATTGATGCCCTATATCTTCTATATATGGCATCAGTCTTCGGTTGATTCCTTGACTGTCAGTACCGGCTCGAAGCTATAGGAGTCACATAGGTTAGCGGGTTGGTTCTCAATGCCTAAGCAGAAGAGGACATTACACCACCTCACCCATGAGATCCTATTTGTAAAATTCCATCCTTATAGGATCCTCCCTCCACCTCACCCATGAGATCCTATTTGTAAAATTCCATCCTTATAGGATCCTCCCTCCACCTCACCCATGAGATCCTCAACTTACTCTATCCTCCCATGGCTTTAAATACTAGCTCACCACCCATGGGTGAGTGAGCAGTTGGTAAACAAGTTTGAAGCTTTTGAGGCAACGTTTACTTGAGAAGGGACTTCTCAACACCAAGGCTTTGGTTGTAATATCTCTCTCTATTTCATTTTTGCAAATAAAGGTTCCTTTCCTATGAATGTTATTGTGTTTGAATCACTTCTTTCATTGGTGAAGTCCTTGGTCATCAACATAAGATCATAGATTGAAGTTATTACTCTAATCTACTGTGTGTGATTTGTTGTGTGTCTTGCAGGACAATTTGTGGAGATCAAACACTCCAAAGGCCAGCCTATTAAAGCTTGTGAGAGGTAAAATAGTTTATTCAAGACATCTATTTGATCTTAGGGAAAGTGCTTTTATGTTGTTGTGACTGCCTTGTTCTAGCTTTGAGTGTTTCAGGATAGGGAAACAACTTTTGTCTGCATATGGTGAGTATTTTCATTAACAAAATTGGCGACTCCACTAGGGAGAATATTAGAACTTCTGGTTTAAAACTCGAGCACCGCTCTTTGTCCACAGGGACAGAGAGTTACCAAGGGAGCACCAATCATTGCATGAAGGAAACTGCAGGTGGCACTGCTAACTGCTCAAAGCAAAAAAGCGTTACTCATATAGGTACCGCACCTTGACCACAGGGAAAGTGCGGTGGTTTCCAAAGGTGTAAAATGATTGATCCTTGTCCACTTTTAACTCCAAAACTTGAGGATTTGAGGCAAATACTGGTACTTGGATCTCATTACATGATGATGACAAGAAATGTGTGTAACAACAACACCCCAATTTTTTTTCTATTTGATCTAAAAATATGTAAGTAATCTTGATTAAGGGATTGGGGTCTAAATCCAATTTGGGTTAATTTATTATGGTTTTGGATGCTTCGAAATACCTAAATATTGCATTGCAAATGGTTAAGAAACACAATGATAAATATAGAGGTGTATCTCTAAGTTTTATTGGTTTTTCTTGTTAAGGGTTTCTAGAGTAAATCTCTATGTATTTTGTTTGTACCATTGTTTATTTTTTTTGCATAAGACTTTGTATGCTTCACAAGTTTAAAAATTTCATGTGGTAGCATAGCTCAATTATTGGCTTCAGGAGAACACCTTCATTACTGAGGGTTTGAACCACTAAACAGATCTTGGGTCTGTGATAAACCTGGGTCTAGTGTGAGATTTGCAACAGTGACTCATGTGTTGAAAGAGAATTGTGTACAGTTTTAGAATCAAGATTGTGAAATTTAACGGTTAGAAATTTGAGCTATTAGAGCTCAAAACCGAAGATATTCTTCTAGATCGAGAATAGTTTGATTGTTTTGAATCTAGGTACAAAACCTTTTGGATCAATGAATGAATATTGGGATAACCTAGAAAGAAGGGCAAGGAATACAATTCAACTTTTTCTATCAAATTCAATGCTTCTAAATGTATATGCGAAAAACGATGTATTGAAACTATGGAAAAAGTTAGGGAGTTTGTACCAATAAAAATCCCTAGTAAACAAGTTGTTTCTTTGAAAGAAGTTATGTCACCTTAGGATGGATGATAATAACATGGCGACAGATCATCTAAACTCATACAATACTTTAGTAACTCAAATCGCCTATGTTGGTATTAAAATAGAATAAAAAGATAAATGCATTACATTATTATGTTCTTTGTCGGACTCTTAGGACAATTTGATTGTAGCAATAGGTAGTATTAGTCAAGCCACATTAAATTTTGAGGATATAGTGGCATCCCTACTAAGAGGAAATGAGGTGGAAAACCATGGATAGTGATAAAATGGATACCTTGTTCATGAAAGGCCATCCCCAAGATAGAAATGAAAACAAGGATTCAAGGGGGAGATCTAAATGTCCAAGAATTTTTTTAAGGATATGTTGGAAACGAAATAAATATAGGAACTATATGAAGGATTGTAAATCTAAAAATGCAAAAAAAGTGAAGGGATTTGATGATACCCACTCTGTAGAATTAAAATAGTCCTCATAATAAGGAGGGGATATGTGTATGGATTCTACAAGTACCCATTTAGATTGTGTTCATGGTTGATTGAATCATATGCATCTTTTCATATGACCCCTCACAAGGATTGGTTCTATGAATATGAGAAGTATAATGGAGGTGATGCTTTCTTGGAAAGCGACTCAACAACTAGAATCATAGGGTGTGGAAGAGTTAAGTTGTTTCTAAATGATGGGAGGATTAGAACTCTCCCAAGGGTTTTACACATTCCAGAGCTAGATCAAAACTTAATATTCATCAACAATATGGGTGATGCAATTGTAAAAACTATGTTTGCAAAAGAAACATGCAAAATGGATTGAGGGTCAATGGTCGCAATGAGGAGAGTTTAGAATGGAAATATGTACAAATTGTTTGGAATCACAATCACCAATGAGTGTAACATTTTTTTCTTCTTAAGGGTGCAGATAAAAAAGATAGAAACCCCACTTAATCTGTAGGAAATACAATGATATGGCATCAAATATTGGAACATATTTGAGATAATGGCGTTCAATAATTAAAAGGTAAAGGTATGGTTGAAGGTATGTCTGATTGCACACTAGATTTTGATTTTTGTGAACATTGTCTGTTTTGAAAATAGAATTAGGTAAGATCCCTGTCTGGTGCTACAAGAGAAAAGGGAATTTTAGAGTTAATACAAAGTGATGTGTTTGGACCTTTGCCTATTCCGTCATTACGTAGATCTGTGTATGAAACACATGGATTTGTTTCCTTCAAAACAAATATGAACTACTTGATCAATTCAAATAATAATGCTCTTGTAGAGAATCGGGCATAGAAGAAAATAAAGATGTTAAGAATAGATAATGGTGGAGAGTTCTAAGGGAATGAATTAAAGGAATTATATAAGAAGTGCATAATAGAAAGGTAGAAGACAAATTCGTACACACCTCAACAAAATGGAGTTGCATGATGAATGAAGAGGACATTGATGGAAAGGAGAGGAACATGCCTAGTGGCCCCAGGAGGGGACAAAAATTATGGGTAGAGGCAGTGGATAATGCATGTTACTTGGTAAATCAATCACCCACATTAGCATTGGTTGACAAAACTCTACATGAGATATGGATTGGTAAGAAACCCTCTATTAAACATCTAAAAGTTTTTGGGTTTCATGCTTATGTACGTTATTCAAAGGAAAAAAGGAGTAAGATGGATAATAAAGCTCAAAAATGTATCTTTATTGGTTATAAATATGGTGTGAAAGGTTTAAAAATTTGGAAGCCATTAACTAAGAAGACTAATTACAGTAGATATATTATTTTTAAATATGTGGTGCACCTAAAACTATTGTCTCATTTTCCTAGTCTCTCAAGCCATGTAGATCACCTTCCTCATGAAGAAAAGGGGACCCCTCCTCTTTTGAAGCAACTAAGCGGGTTACTATCTTGCTAGGATTCTAACATTGTCTCTTGAATAAGTGGAGCCTTGTAGGGTCATGATACTCATTTTTGTCACCAAGGAGTGGAGTAATGTTCGAAGGCATGGGTTGTCTATGACTATTGATATGCCCCATGAAGAAAAGTTTCCCAATAGCCTCACCTAATGGTTCTAAATTTCTCTTTGAAGTCACCACCAAGCCTCGACAAAACTCTAATTGCCTCATGAAGATCAAGCACATTCACAAGAAATCCCTTAACTTAGTTTCTTGACAATTTTGTTGTGCTCTTTGCTATGTTCTCTCTTTTAATTTTCGAGACCAATCACCAAGATGAATCAAAGGGGTGATGAAATAATTTTACAATATTGATGACCTTTGGTACATCGTTATCTAAAATTTTAATCGGCGATAAGGAAAATCTTAGCATCATCTTAATTTTTCTCATGCAATAAGGGAGCTCAGTGCACTGTTAAGTTTTATTGCGTCGATGTGGGAACACCTCAACACCAAAGTAGTACCAATGTGATTGAATCGCTAAAAATACTCACGCTTTTCTCATAGGTGGATTCTTGTTTTTTATATGTTTCAGCAATAGTAATCGCCCTCTTCAAAAGAAATAATGATGGTGTCTTCAAATATACCCACTGAATAATCTCGTTCTATGATTTGACGTTGAGACAGGTTAGCCTAAATAAATTGTTCACTCTTTATCTTGAGATTTGAAACTTCGGTGAATTTTATACCTTCCTTAACCAAAAAGTGCACTTTAAAATAATTTAGCACAAATAATGAATAGTGTATCATTCCCAGCGCATTTAAAAAAAAAAAATATGGCTAGGATAAGGTTGTATGGAACAAGAGCTTTGAGGGTGAAATAGGATTGTTTTTCACATAATTGAATCCAATACAATCTGTTCTCTTATCTATTCTTTTTTCAATTAAAAACCGACATTGAAAGTAGGGCCAATATAGAGATGGGGTTGGAGCCACAAAAAAGACATTCACTATAAGTATCAGTAGTAAGCTCGATACTTATTACTTACTTGATGCTTCCTTTATTCCCATTACTTTATGGTTTTCATAGTATCCTTATTAAACTAGCATGTTTATTGTGGTTCTTACTCGTGCTTATCTATGATGTTGTAGATGGAGATAGTTAACATACTTATTCCTATAATCAATGATCCTTACTAACCCAATAGAGTTGTTGTGTAAGCTTTACCCTATAGAATTACCTCAACTTGCCCATTCCGTCTAGCGTGAATCAATCCATTTCTTTTGGTCATTTTCCATCAAAATTAGGCAGTGTAAATCAGTGGGTAATTGTTCCCCTAGTGGACCATTTTTTAGATGTTATATTTGTTATCACATGTCAAATTTAAAAAATTGACTCGTTTTGGTCACTTGCCAATTTTCCATCAGCTTCGTCAAAGCCCTTTGTCCTTACATCATCCTTGCATTCAGATTTTAATTTTTTTTGCCAGCTTAGTCAATTTCCCCATTGCATTATCCCTTCACGTAAATCTCACCATTAATTTGGATTGTTGACCTTTTTATTTTGGACAAATTACTTTGCCAAAATTATTTTATATGTAGAGTTTTTAATAACTTGTTTTATTTTAAATATAAAGTCATTATATTTAATAGCATAAATATCAAATTGATTTTTATATTTCAAATAAAATGACTTATTAAGTTTTAATAATAAAATAGTTATATTTAAAAAATAAATATTAAAGGCAATTTATATTTAAAAATAAAATTAAGATAAAATTGTATTATAAAAGGATTTTCATACCTCCACATCAAACTTCCACATACATTTACCCACTAATCATATCTTGTTCCATTGCCAAAGTCCTTATTGAAAACAAATAAAAAGTTTATTATTAATATAAATATTTTTTATATTTAAATATTTATATTAATATTTAAATCCAAAGTAATATGGTCTTGGCATGAACATGTTAAATTAATACTTGGAAAAGTCAAAAGTTTGGAATCAACGGTGGACATCTATTGCTCTAAGAGAAATGGTTAGATGGTTAATAAATTAAGAGTGAAGCTAAATTTTACAATAGATTTCACTTTTTACCACGTGTCGCTCCCATATTCTCATTTTAGTGAGAGTTAAACCACTTTTCCAAACCACTCGTGAGCTCAACGGAATGAAATATATTTTATAAAACTCTTATGTCCACTAAATAATATTTATTTGCCCAATGTTTTAATGCTTGAAACCTTGGGGCACTCCTAAAATAAATTTTCTCCGTATTTTAGAAAATCAAAACCACGGGAAGCAAACTAGTGGATGGTTCACAAGAAAATGAAAATTTGTTATGAATTTCCATTTATTTCGAGAAATATTTTTTTAATTTCATTTTATGAATTTCATAAACAATTAAATGTAAAATGTAAAACAAAGAAGCATTACAAAATGTGGATTTTAATGGAAGATATGGTTTTCCAAAACCAAAGGATTTTAATGGATATTTTAAATGATCTCAAATATTTGAAAATGCATTTTTTAGAAGTGGATATGGAAAACTTTGGGAATTGATTTAGGAAATATTTTGTTCCAAATATTTAAAGTCACATTTGATTCAAGAATATATTTCCACATTTAGATAGCAAGCATATTTTGTGCAGAGATTTGAGGCATAAAATTAGATGGAGATATATTTCTAGATTTCAAGGAAACAATTCTAGACAAGATTCATCATTCTAGGAATGGAATCAACAATCAAATGACATCTAATGCAAGACGATAGACATACCCAGATTTTTAGGTACTAAATTAACAGACATAAGCTCATCTCCATAACACTTGGCAGATAGAATACAAGTGGAAACTTCAAGGCTTGAAATCAAGATGGAAGATAGTCCAAATTCTTCCAACAACTCAAAAACTCAAGACAATGTGTAATCGTTCCACATTTGGTTTATTTTTAGAATATTAATTAGTTTTAATTCCTAGAAGTTAGTTTTATGTTCCTAAAATCTAGTAAGAGCTTGACCATGTGGTTTGTATTTAAGCAATGTTTTGTAAAGTGATAGGGGTTGGAACCCATGAGAGGGAGACTCATTTTGTACTGAGTGATTTTCAAGGTTTATAAATTTTTACAAAGCCAAGCAGATGTTATGTTTTTACAATATGTATTTCCTTTTTTCATGTAAATATTATTCATGTTCTATATTCTCATTTTGTTATCTTTTCATGCTTGAATGAGATTATGTGAGTCAAAATTCATACTCATATGTTATGGTTCATAAGATTCAAGTATTCACCAAATTATTCCTCTAAAGTTAATATCATATTCATCTTAACTTGATGCCCATATTAGTGGATTGTTCATTTTTCTTCTATTACCACTTGAAAGCAAGAACCTGACTGTAAGAAAGTAGCTATCATGCCTCTGTAAAGAAGCTTATTTCCAAGACTTTGTTTATACTTAAATACTCATGATTTTAACTCAATTCCCAATGGTATCCTCCTGTTTCATCCATTTACATATTAATCTAGCTTATTAAAAAAAAGCTAGTCATTGTATTTATTTATTGAGAGAGCCCTCTTTGGTATGAAAGAAGCAAGCTTTCCTCCTAAATATTGGTTTGAAAATGTTACCTTGGAACTATCCTTCCACAACTAGAGGAGAAACTATGAGTGATAACATCTTGGCGTCGTTGTCAGGGAACGAAAGTTGAATCTTCCCTAATAGAAATGACAAAGACTAGATATGATTTCTAAAGGTGGACAGAGGTCAAGCACAATAAGGTTGTACATCATTCACCAGGAAACTCCACTATAAGCAGGATCCAAAAATCAAAGTTTCACTGGCGACTCCACTGTCTCAAGATGGATTCACGATCTGGAAGGTATGCTCCTATGAATCATACTCATATTCCTAGATTTCCAAATTGCCTTCCTCATATAGATTGGCAGACATATTAGCCAAAATCCATATATCACGAAGGAGATGATGATGCTCTTCGTTTGGTTAAGTTTCATATGCACATACATAAATTAAGGGTTGAATTTCATGAATCCTGCATGATGAAAGTATTTATGGTAACATTAGAAGAAAAGGCAAGATCATGGTCTGAAAAGTTACCCGTTTCTAGTTTGTATTCCCTGTAAGATTTTCATTCAGCATTCTATGAAAATTATAAGAAAAGTTACCCATCTTTATCATTGTTTGAAAATATTGTCTATTAAATTTTGAAAATTTCATTCAACACATGAAAAATGAGGTGATGAAAAATTAATGGAAGAAGAAATTAAAGAGTTTTAAGAAGATAATTTTCAGGATCAAGAAGAAATGTTAGAGGGTAGCTACAATAATATTCAAGAAAATTTTCAACATGCAATAGTTTCTCCCTTCACTGTAAATGAAGAAAATCAAGACCTTAGTGGTCAAATTTCTATTCCTTCTTCTCAAATTGATGTGATGATTCAACAATATTTAGAAATTTCAACATACCAAGAGAAGGATATGGATAGTCAATCAGTATGTTTTGCAGTGCATTTATCTTCTAATGAAGTCATTGAAGAAGAAGCATTTGTTGTTTTAGATCATTTTGAAAATGAAGATGATGTTCAGAATTTTGAATTGATAGATTCAGAAATTATGAAGAACCAAAATGATATTCTTGTTGAATCACATGCGGGGTCACTCTTTGATATACCTATTAATATGCATAAATAATCAAACATAAATCTTTTGCCCAATATTTAGGATGATAGGAGACAAGCTCAACACAATGATAATCTTGAGTTGCAAGAAAATAGTGATAAAGAAATTCTTGTCTTAAATCCTTTTCGACATGAAGATGTAATTCATCGAAACAACTCCCTTGAAATAACAAATTCAAAATTGTTTGATCGTCAAAAGGATATTCCTCATATTCAAAAGGTGGTTGTTGCATTTGAAGTTTTTCAAGAATGTGCAAAGATTTTTCCTGCTTTGAATGATAAGGAAGATAAACAGATGGTTGTTATTTCCTTAGAAAATGCCATTGAGTTTAATGAAACGGAACAACAACCAATAGTTAAAAATGAAGGAAACTTTACTCTTTTTGTTGATCAAGGAGAGGTAATAGTTCATGGTCTTGAGGATCCTTTTGTAAGTTTGTTGGAATCCTCAGTAGAAATGGATTTGATGGTGTTCATAAATCATGGAGATATTTTCAAATGTTGTGTTGAGTTGTTATCTTTCAAATTTATCATTTTGCTTGAGGAAAGTAAAAGCAAAAATCAGTCAAGTCATTGTTTGCTTGATTGGTTGCATTGGATCTCTGATGTCACATAATTAGGCAGTTGTTTCAGCATGTTAAAGTAGGAGTCTGTGCAATAAGATTGAATATCAAGCATCCTTTTCAATTTGGTTTGTCGTTTCAATTTGATTTTAGAAGTGAGAAGTTTGGTTTTATTTTGAATTTCCAGGTTGTGCAAAGGATGCAGACGTTTCGGTTTAGTTTTTAGTAGTTGATTTTCAGTACAACTTTCAATTTCCACCTTGGATTTCAGTAAAGTTGCGGAGTTTCAGAAATTGGAACAAGTTGCATAGTTTTCAGAATTTGGAACATGTTGTAGATTAAAGTTTTGGAACAGTTCAATGGGTTAGGCACTTGATCTACAGGGTCTTTGCTACCTCACAGGGAGGATAGCATCCCCATTGGAGCTAATATTATCACATGTCAAATTTAAAAATTTGACTCATCTTGATCACTTGCCAATTTTCCATCAGCTTCGTCAAAGCCCGTTGTCCTTATGGCATCCTTGCATTCATATTTTAATTTTTTTCCCAACCTGGTCTATTTCCCGATTGCCTTATCCCTTCACGTAAATCTAGCTATTAATTTGGATTTGTTGACCTTTTATTTTAGTCAAATTACCTTCCCAAAATTATTTTATATATAGAATTTTTAATAATTTATTCCATTTTAACTAAAAAAATCATTATATTTAATAACATAAATATCAAATTAATTTTATATGTAAAATAAAATAACTTCTTAAATTTTAAATATAAAATTGTTATATTTTTAAAATAAATATTAAAAACGATTTATATTTAAAATTAAAATAAAAAATAAATTCTATTATAAAAAGATTTTCATACCTTCGTATCAAAATTCCACTTAATTTTCCCACCAATCATATCTTATTCCATGGAGTGAGCTAGCTATGGAGCAATCCTCCCTCATGGGACGGAGGAAGAGCAAAGTTAGCGTTGACTTTGCTCCTCCTCTGTCCGATGGAGGAAGGATTGCTCCATAGCTAGCTCACTCCCTTATTCCATTGCTCAAGTCTTTAATGAAAACAAATAAAAAGTTTATTATTAATATAAATATTTTATATTTAATTTTATATTTAAATATTTATGTTAATATTTAAATCCCAAAGCAATATTATCTTGGTACAAACCTCAATTAATATTAAATTAATACTTGCAAAAGTCAAAAGTTTGGAAGCAAGGGTGGAGATCTTTTCGGCTGTGACAAACGGTTCGATGGTTAATGAATCAAGGATGGGGCGAAATTTTACAATGGTTTTCACTTTTTACCACATGTCACTCCCATATTCATTTCGTTGAGAGTTTCTGTTGAGAGTTAAACCACTTTTCCGGAATGATATATTTAATAAAATTGTTTATGAATTTTCATTTATTTGTAAAATTGTTTTGAATTTCATTTTATGAAATTTATAAACAATTAAATGCAAAACTAGAGAAGCATTACAAGAGGTTGTTTTTAATGGAAGATTTGTTTTCCAAAATCAAGGCTAAAATTGATTTTAATAGATATTTTAATTGATCATAAATATTTGAAAATGGATTTTTCAGAAGTGGATATGAGAAACTTTGGGAATTGATTGGGGAAATATGTAGTTCCCAACTATTTATGAGGTGGATATAGAAAATCATATTTGATTCAAGAATATATTTCCAAATTTGGATAGCAAACATATCAAGGAAACAATTGTAGACAATATTCATCATTCTAGGAATGGAGTCAACAATCAAAGGACAACTAATGCAAGATGGTAGACATACCCATATTTTTAGGTACTAAATTAACAGACATAAACTCATCTCTAGAACACTTGGAAAATAGAAGACAAGTGGCTACTTCAAGGCCTAAAATCAATAGATGGAAGATAGTCCAAATTCCTCCGACAACTTAACAAATCAAGACAATGTGCAAAGCTAGTAACAACTTGAGAATGTAGTTTGTATTTAAGCAATGTTGTGTAAAGTATTAGGGGCTGGAACCCATGAGAGGGAGACTCATTTTGTAGGAAGTGATTTTCAAGGTTAATAAAATTTTGCAAAGCCAAGCAGAAATTTTCCAAGCATGGGTTCTTGTGTTATGTTTTTACAGCATGTATTTACTTTTCTTATGTAATTGTTATTCATGTTATCTATTCTCATTTTGTTATATTTTCATGCTTGAATGATATTATGTGAGTCAGAATTCATACTCATATGCTCTGGTTCATAAGATTCAAGTTTTCACCAAAATATTCCTCTAAAGTTAATATTGGATTCATCTTTACTTGATTCCCATATTAGTGGATTGTTCATTTTTCTTCTATTACCACGTGAAAGCAAGAAGCTGACTGTAACAAAGTAGTTATCCTGCCTCTATAAAGAATCATATTGCCAATACTTTGTTTATATTTAAATACTCATGATTTTGACTCCATGCTTAATGGTATCCCCCTGTTTCGACCATTTATGTATTAATCTAGCTTGTTAAAAAAATATATATGGTCATTGTATTTATTTATTGAGAGATCTCTTTCTAGTTGGAAAGAAGCCTTCTCTTAAAAATTGGTTTGAAAAAGTTACCTTGAAATTATCCTTCCACAACCAGGCAATAAATTCTAAGTGATAACAATTTTCATTACATATTGTAGACTACATATTATTTCCCATGCCTCTAGTTCATCCTATGTTGCCTACTCATGTAGCCAACATGGAGACCAATATTCAACATGCAGCAGAGTAATAAATGTTGTGGCAGTTGCCTTATGGATTGTTGGATCTCAAACAAGTTAAGATCCAATGACCCACAGTGCAGTAGTCGCAGCATTTATTACCCTATTGCATGTAAAATCATTTTTGCCAGCCAACATTGTTTTATTTACACCAAGACCACTTTTATCGATGTGCTTTTCCACATGAAAGATCTACTGCAGTCTTAAATGAATACTAAGTAATCGTTCTCGTGCACATGAAGAGCATCTATTACTATTTATTAGATATCTTTTGTTTATATATTTGGTTTTATGTATTATGGCACTCACATTTTGGATGCTTTTCTTTTAGGGTGTTGTATGTGTGTTGATTGGATACCATTTTTTTCTTTTTGAGTAATGTACATGTACTTTTTTCCTATTTACTTAGGAACAGTGTGTACTTGATCATTTTTTTAATATAGTTTCATTATACATTTCTCTATGTACTTCCATGTATAGGTATCATATTTATAGTTGAGCATTTTTAGTGTATATCTATCTTCTCTGCATCTCGAACACTATTATAATCAAGAGTGTGTTCTCTAGTGTGTAATATGAGTCAGTGAATAGCTCAAGGTAATATTATGAACCCTACTAGTATAATCACGAGAGACTCGTCCTGTAGTTGGGCCTAGTTCCTTATGTTATTAGTAGTTGGTCTCTATTTCATGCTCTTTTGCTTAAAAACATTCGATGTCGAGTTCTTGGTTCTTTCAATCGCTCGATTCCATTGCCATTTTTCCCCGATAGTAACAAAAAAAATGATCTTGCATTGTTTGTTAATGCATCAAAGGTTTTTGTTTGAGCATGTGTTCTAGACACATAAAAGCCTTTCACTTTCACCTATTTCAAATATTTCTTCCACTCCGTTTTCCCCACAAATGGAACATAACATTGCATAATTCCCTTCAATTGCTTCACAAACAAAAAAATTGCACTTGTCATATCCTCCTTTTCTATATAAATTGTTGATAGGAATTTTCTAGGTGCAACAGATACTGCCACATCTTTCATCTTGAAACAAACTAGATTTCAAGACCTTCTCTCCTTGTATCCATTGTTGTTGTTTTTTATTTTTTTTGTTGCTTTCTTTAAACAATTCCCATGTCTTGTGTGTTTCCCATCATCATAGACATTGATTTTCTTCGATCTTGATACTTTTATATACAAATTCACTGCAAGTTCACTTACTTTAGGGGGGGAGGGAAAGAAAAAAAAGGAGGTCAATTCCTTGTTAGCCTATCCTCTCCACGCCCTCTTTCACTTGCCAATGACATGCATCCATTCGAAGTTGCCGCATGTCATATTGACAACACAAACGTTATTCCAAATAAATACAAACCTCTTCATGGAATTGATCTTTCCTTGTCAAAATAACATTTGGTTCGTTTGAAATATTTTCACTTCCAAAATGGAGATTGCCTCTTTGAGTCGCTTGTCATATTGTTTCATTTTCGTTACACATCCCTTCAAATTAGAGAAGAAACTATAAACCATTTTCATCTTCGTCTTAGCCAGGGAGATCCTCTTTCCTTATCTTCAATGAACTTAGAAATTTCACCTGGATACCTGTCAAAGTTACATGGATTGACAAACCATCATACATAATGTAGTGGATATTTCTCTCCAGCTACATGCAGAAGCTCCTACCTTAGATCAATAGGATCTAAGGGTGGAGTTCATGGTGCAAGGGAAGTGCTCAACCTTGACTTAAAAACAAGCAACAACAAATATTTTTTAGATTTTATGATTTTCTTCTAACTAATAAAACAAAATGCAACATCCCTTTAATAAAATGGGCCACTGCAGTCGTTTGAGGATGTGGTATGATGGCTCCCATAATCTAGTTCTCTAATCTTCTGCATCTAGGGTTGTCAAGGGAAAATGGATCAAAGAGTGTATGGAGTGAATTCAACATACAACGTGGAATGGTGTGCCAAAATTATGGGGTTGTTTGAAAGTGACAAAAGTGTCGGAATGAAAAAGTGTAGGAATGTTTGTGGGGAGACCTTCACAACGTATTTATAGGATGATCCAATATTTGTTTGCCCATGGTATTAGTCCATGGTTTTTCATAGTGTATGGTATTTGTCCATGGTTTTTGACCCATTTTCATTTTATGGTTTTTTGGTCCTTTTTGGGAGAATGGAGGTTATGTTGCAATAAATGCCCATCTTCCATGTATTTATGGGGGGAGGAATAATGATGTTTTGGACCAATTTGGGCGAAATTTAATTTGAAGGTCAAAATAGAGGGAATAACGGTGGGATTATGATGTATAATTATGGTTTGGACCATAGAGAGCTATGTGGAAAAATTTTGGTGTTAACACATTTCCCCCTTATGTGTGAGGGAAGGAGCTCATCATATGGTTAATAGACATCATAGGATCAAGGAAAAATAGGTGAAAACAGTAGAGAACCCAGACAGAACCGTGGAGAGTAGGAGGCTCCTCATTCTGATTGCAGTGGCTTTTGATTTGTATTACTTCTCGAAAATGGATGAGGTACATATAATCTCATACACATATATGGATGAGGCAGGCATACCCATGCTCGTATCAATGTCTCAATATACAAATGGGGAGCGAGGATCAAACAATGGGAGTCGATCAATACATAAAAATTGTAGTACATAATGGTGGCCTCAATAGGAGGCTAAATACAAATACATATCTGAAGAACTGGTACATAGAAATAATGGAGTACTTATATTGGAATGAAATATGATAACAACTGATGCTCCGCTGAATCTAAAGATGTACACAATTGTATGGACTCAATGACTGAGTGTCAAAATCTATGAGGTACAATAAATGACATATGATACTAGAGATATACATAATCGTGATACTGAGAGGCTTTCGAACACTGTCACCAACCCATCCCGGATATCACAAGGGTCATGAAACTATGTGGGTCCTAAATAGACTCACCAATGTGCTAGAATTGGGTGACAACTGGGGTCCTTGACCAAATAATGAAGGAACTAATACCCTGTACGAATCTCAATGGTGTGATAATGTAGCTGAAGTCGAGCGTGTGAGACACAACCAAACCAAAAGGAGCTAAGGACTCCTTTCAAGTGGTCCAAGGAACTCTCAATGGGGTGGATGAAACCAAGATATAGGGACCTCTAGGTCTATCCTCTGGAATAGATGTGTTGACGTCGACAAAGGGAGACCTGCTACTACCAAGGCAATGAGGTTTCCTCGATAGAAGCATAAGGGGGACAACCAAAGATATGGAATAATAATCGGATGGAGACACTGAATGGGGAACAGTGGAAGTGGAGTACGGGGGACTCAAACTTCCTTTGTTCAGAGTATAATGGTAGGGATGACCTAGTAGCAAATGACACTAACTCATGGGGAGGGAATCATAGCTGTGGAACAGGGGAAAATCCTGCAATGGGAGATACTTGGGGAAGTAACTGGACAAGTGATATCTAGAGACTCAATGCAGATTACTCTGAACAAAGGTGACCCAATGGGGGAGAGCTGCCATAATGGGAGACTATATGCAATATGTGTGGGCATTGAAACGCACCATTTGGGTCGTCTTCATAGTTTAAGGAGCGCAAAGAAGGGATAGAAGTATGCTCAGTATGATATTGTCTCATGGATTTTTGTTGATCCCAAGACGGTAAATGCTCGATGGTGTTTTCATGTTTAGAGAGTCTGAAAACATGAAGCAGAATCCAATGGGGTCTATTTTTTGTACACTAGTCTCCTAAGCCTGAAAAAGGATAAAAGTGTACAAAAGAGAGCTCTCCCAGCCTAAAGGGGAAAATAGAATTATTTTCTGTAGGTAGTCCAACTAGGCCAAAAAAGTTGAAACCTATACTGATTAAACGATCATTCAATTACTTTTACGAGCGTGAACGAAACCAAGTTTTCTCGGTTATCTTTTCTTTATGAGAGGGTTGGAAAAGAGCTTGAATACAACCCATAAGTGAGATTTTTCGTAAATTGCGAACCCAATGTCCAAAAAAACATAAAAGGATACAAAGGGAATCGTTCTTAGTTGGAAGGAGTTAGGGTGGTCCTTTTCTTTAATAAGTATACATAGTCTGAAAAGGGGATAAACGATACCATATAAACGCCCTTTCAAATAATTTTACAGGTGTGAAAGGAAGCAATATTGCTTGACAATCGTTTCTTTCCTTAAGGAGTCAGAAAAGAGCTTAACAGAAACTCTATAATGGTCAGTCAAGCAAGGAGGAAGTGTCTGATGTACAAAAAGAGGTGATATTGGGATCATGGCTGAAGGGGAGAAAAAATAACAGTGGAACACTTGTGGGACCTCCTTTCGAGATGGTAAATGGTGGTAAAATACTTCCATGTTTTCAGCATGGATGGAGAAGATGGCTCATGAACATGCCAATACAAAAAGGGTTCCACTTTCCTAGTGGCAGGTAACTGAGGTAACTCTGGGAAATGGTACAAAAAAATATAGGGATATCATGAGACGTGAGTCCCATAGGTGGACAAAGTGCAGAAAATCGAATCCGTCGATGCGAACGGCGTGAAAAATGGACACCAGATGACTCTATGGTGCACGGAATAAGGAGTTGACCAAATGGAGGCATATAAACAAGGGGGGACCACATGACATTGTCCTTTTCATTGTTCAGTGTTGAATTATTGTGGAGGGACTCAGAGCAAAGGTGTTTATTTCTTTCGATTGGACCAGTGGTTTTGCAATCTATAAGTTGCAGGTAAGAGATCTCACTTAGCCCATCATTTTCATGCACTTATTTTTTCCTTTTCACATTTTGGGGGCCTTGGCCAAGCCCAAAGGGATTTCGGGGCCAGGTCGCACTTTTCGAGGGAAAAGGAAAGTCCTAGGTCGCACCTATCGAGTAGATGGACATGACACAATCGCACATGTTCGATAAATTGGCGAGACCTGGGTCACACTTGTTCAAGAGACGGGCGTTGTTAGAAAAACAAGATCATAGAGAAATAACAATTAAACAATATGCAAATATTAAACACACACATTACAAGAGAGAGACAAATATAATGTGGTTCACCCAATATGGGCTACATCCACACAGAAATTTTTAGTCCTTTATTAGTATACCATCCATCAAAATGAAGGGATACAACCTGCAACAACCTCGTTGCACTTCCCCTTCACACTCTCACGGTCTTTGTCACACAATCATAAATATTGTTTTACAATGCTACAATAAAATACCCATACGTATTGCAATGCTTTCATTTTATAGGGGAATTACCATGGGAAAATACTACGGATCACCCAATACCATGGGTCTACAAACTGTTGACCAACAAACATCCCAAAAAATTCTTTCGGGGGCTTTGCCCCCACACCCCCTAGCTGGGATGAGTGTACAGTAAAAATGGAGTACAAACACAGTTGAACAATAACATCTCTGAATCTAGAAGATCAGGATCCATAACCAACAAGGCACGACCTAGGACGCACCTGTCAAATGTGTTTGCGTGACTTGGGTTGCACAAAAAATCTCGACAAGAGCGACTTGGACCAGAATGGAATTTTTTGCTCAACGTGGTCTAATTGGGACTTCTTTGATGTGTAGGATGCCTCAATTTGGATGGTGGGAGAGAGAGATTAGGGACCTTAGAGATGAGGTTGAGGAGGATGGTGCAATATAGGATATGCTGGCCCGAAGTGGGTTGTTGAAGTTCTTCCATATCCCTCTAATGCATTCAACAAAGTTATTGTTGAACAAGCTAGTGAGGTTTTGGGATAGGGATGTAGAGTGCTTCATCGTAAAGGGCGAGTTGTTGGAGATCATCCTTCGAGACATGTACTTTTTGACTAGTCTCCCATTGCTAGGTGTTTTTGGCGATATCTCGTCGAAACTCTCGAGGGGGTGTTGACGGATGACCTCTGTGCCTGACATTGCTATGCCACGACTTATGTTCATGCATCATACATACTAGTATGTGACATCGAGAATATGGAGACTCGTGTAGTGGAAACGATGTTGCTACGGATACGGGGATTGAAAGGTCCACACAAGGTCTCGGGCAGCTAGTTACTGATGGTCTAGAGTGTGCTGAGGGGCACCTGCTATGGGTGGGCCTAGATGTACTTGAGAGAGGTTCGACGTGGGTTGAACCAGGATAGCCTAGCAGATGGGTGTTTCTGCTTCCCATCCTTTTTGTGCTCATTCTTCTATGAGCAGTTACTAACACTACAACTGCATCTGGTGGTATGCGATGGGGGGCCACGCGAGCCTCGAATGAGGCAGTGGTGTGAGATGATGATCTGGGAGGGAGGTGGTCTGGTAGGTCATTTCTTCACCCAAGAGATATTTGCGTAGTGGTGGCAGATTCCTATCCTCGTCGAGGGTTATCCATATGCAGGTATGGACTACTAGGGAGAGTCGGAGATGCCTCGACCTCCTAGACAAGTCTAGGGACCATATGGTATGTATACATGACTCTTTGTGGTTTCAGTCATATATTTTTGTTTACTAACATAGTTAGTAGCTAGATTATGCATGTGATTGACACTGGTGATATACTATGTGCATGTGAAAACGTGGTACCACATCCTCCAGTGGGATACCAGCGATGCAGGGGCAAAGTGGAGGGATTAGATCCACCCACTCAGGGGCATAGGAGGTGACGGAGTGCTACTTTGGACTCACAGTGTCTGGACGTGGACAAGTTACTGGAGGGATTCACTGACGATGGATGGCAGTATCTAGATGACGAATTGATCATCACATGCTATCGAGCCCCTCTTGAGTGGATCTCTCTGGTGATGAGGATCGCAGTCACTGCTGAGTATGTCAAAGTGGAGACACAGGGAGGTGTGTCAATGGAGGAGTAGAGCTCGAATGAGGAGGAGGATAATGAGGAGGAGATGGAGTCAGAGTAGTAGCATGTGGTGTTGCCCCCCAATGCATTTGAGCATGGGGAATTTTTGTATTATATGTATGATGAGAAAGCATGTGGGAATTCTCTTTTTTGTACTGATTATGATATTATGATATGGATGCACGTGGATGCATATTTTTGGTATTTTTATTTGTTTTATGAGTCTCTTGTTATGATGATGACTATGCCTATATGATGTATATGGCATATGTATGCATTATTATATGATGATGCATGATATAGTTTATTTCCTATATGCGATGATTGATGTGCCACTCTAGAACGTCATTATCCATTTGATCTCCTACACTATTGAGACTTCTTGGAACATGCATGAATGAAATGGATTCGAAATGTCTAACTAAGTGTCTAGTGCATAGGAACTTTCTAAAGTGGCAGGGATCATGTACCTAGTAGTAATTATTCAACTGGGGGACAAGCAGTTGGGAGTCTAAGAAGACATCAAGGCAACGAATACCCAAGTGAAGGGCGAGGGTCAGGAGACCAACAACATTGTCGTACTCAGCCTAGTTTTGGTGTTAGTGTTTGAGCAAATATGAAGAAACTTGAACTTTAAAACTTTAATGCACAGTTACAATGCAGATAGATCTCATCAATAATCCAAAGAAATAAATAAATCAATCCATAGAACACAGGATGTACCGTGGGAAAACCCTCCACTGATTCGGAGGATAAAAAACCTAGCAAACAACCTTAGAGTATGACTAATAATCGACCCAGAATGATTACAACACAATATCACATTGCTTTTTCGAGAGCACAAGAGAGGAGAGATAAAATGGAACACTGTGTTGATCTTACCAAGTGCATAGCACTTTAATAACAAGTCAAATTAGGTCATACAAGGAAGGTAGTGAATATTGCATTCTTCAGTAAGTAGTTAACAGTGAGAACATTGTCTCATCTTCAGCCATGCACCCTAACTGACTTGGTGCCAAGTTGGCACTCCATAATTATCTCCCACAAGGAAGATATGTGCCCTCCATTAATTCACTAAGTTTAACTATCTCTAACTGAGTTGTTAGCTGAATGAACTGAACTAAATTGAATGGGACTGCATGTAATTGAATGAAACTGCATGCAACTGAATGTAACTGAATGTAAATGAACATAACTAAATGTAACTTAACAAAACTGAATGTAACTAGAGTTTCTCCATCGGTGTCATCTTCAACAATGACTTGCATAAGTTAAGGAGTTGATTCCTTAATTAACTGAAACTTATTTATCACCTCTAAGACTCAACTGATGTCTTATCAATTCGAATTCTTTTGTAGGAATGCATGGGAAATTTGAATTCTCTCTCCAGCTATGTGCTCATATTAATTATCTCTGCATGGTCCATATTTGTTTTCATTAAATCTATATCATATCATACTCATAATATTGTTTTCGAACCTATGATCATATGTATTACCCCATGTCATACAATCACATGCTAAAGTACATCACTATAGGGGTAGATACTCCCTAAAGGAGACTTGTAGCACATGTTGACCATGACTAGCCATACATCACATTATATATTCACTTTACACAGTAAAGTACACCACCTCATAACATGAGGATATTTGTAGAACTTGATATCACTCACAAGTCTACTATCTTGATGTTACTCACAATACTCAGCTTGATATTACTCACAAGATTTACAACATCACCACCTCAATCATATGAGGATATTTGTAGGACTTGATATTACTCACAAGTCTGTTGTCTTGGTATTACTCACAAGACTCAGCTTGATATTACTCACAAGTCTACTATCTTGGTATTACTCACAAGACTCATCTTGATATTACTCACAAGCTTTACATCATCACCACCTCAATCATATGAGGATATTTGTAGGACTTGATATTACTCACAAGTCTACTGTCTTGATATTACACACAAGACATAGCGTGATATTACTCACAAGCTTTACAACATCACCACCTCAATCATATGAGGATATTTGTAGGTCTTGATATTACTCACAATTATATTGTCTTGATATTACCCACAAGACTGGAGAATGACTCTTGATGTTGTAATCTCAACAGTTGGTAGCAACACCAACACACATTCCGTCAATATGGATCAACTCATGTGACAGGGAATAAATGACCCACACAGTCGAGATGAGATTAGGATACCATCTACTTGTTCCATCAGTGAAACCAACATAGGAGGGAAAGGTAGGATCCATTTGGAACAACCAAGCAAACAAACTATGAGACTCATGGTAAAAATGATGAAAAACAAGAAGGAAAAACTACGATACAAGGTTATTCAAGTTGGTTGTCTTAGGCATAGAATCTATTGAGGTAGAGCCCATTGCGAGGATTCTTCAAGAGGAGACCATCGAGGTCAGCGAGGAGGTATGCCCCCTTGTCGAGACAACGATGGATGACGTAAGATCCATACCACATGGATTCAAGCTTCCCTTTTCCAGTTTTATCCTTTGCTTAATCATAGATGAGGATGAGGTCCCCCTCATTAAAGGTGCATGGGTGGACATGGAAGTCATAATGGGACTTCAACCGAGTCTTAGCCACTTCGATCATTTGGAGAGTAGCGTGACGGTCCTCATCGGTTTGTTCAAGCATAAGTAGGCATTTTTCCAATGGTGAAGTATTAGGTAGAAGCTTGACGAAAAGTGGAGTGACAAAATTTGGAATTCAATGGGAAGAACCGATTCCACACTGTGGACTAAATGGAATGGGGTAAAACCAGTGGCGGTTTTGGTCAATGTATGTTAGTCCCAGAGGGTAGAAAAGAGCAAGTGATACTAGCTTTTCTTGTGTTTGTCCACCATTCATTGGAGCATGGTTCTAAGGATCTTGTTGACAACCTCAACTTGGCTATTGCCCTGAGGATAATAAGCAGAGGAATACTAGTGTTCAAATTTCAACATGGCAAAGCTCTATCCAAATAGAGTCCTCGAAGTGAGAACCGTGGTCTAAGACTAGCTGAAGGGGGGCACCAAAACGAGCGATAACGTGATTGAAAAAGAAGAGTGTCAGAGTTTCAGCCTTACACTTGAAGGTTGGCATGGCTTCAGCCCACTTGGTGAAGTAATCAACAGCCACAATGATGTATTTATGGGCACCAGCTGAAGGACGGTTACAAGTCATCAAGTCAATCGCCCATATGCAAAAGGGATTGACTGTGACAACAAGATGTAGTAGTGCAAGAGGTGTCCTTTCCTTTGGGGAAAATATTTGGCAATTGCGATAGTGTTTAACTGCACGAATGCAAACAACAAATATGGTGGGCTAGAAATAACCCACATGGAGAACCTTTTGGGCGGTGGCTACCACAGGCTCCACTATGATAGTCATTCAAGACTTGTTCGGCTTCATCATGGGTGAGGCAATGACACAGTATTGTCTCTACACTGCGGCGGTACAAGACAACCAATAAGGAGATAACGAGTAGCTTGATGTCAGATGAGACAACAGTCTTCGTGGCTTAAATGGGGACCTAATTTTTGGGTGCGCAAGTAAAGGAGGATGCCCCCATACCACGGGTCCTCCTTAGAGATGACGAATAAGAATTGATCGAGGAGATTGATCGTGATAGGAGACGAGGTATACGATGATGGTAAATCTATCATTAATGAGGCTAACTCCAAATCTTTTGTGCTTTTGGGTGTGCCAAATTCCAAGTCGTACTCTTGAAGAACGACAATCCACTTGGAGGCACAACCTTTTACAAGGCAGTGGATCAAGGGATAATGCATGGCGTTGGGATTGGCCACAACTTGAGTTTGGCTCATGAGAATGTAATGACGTAGATTATGCACTAAAAAGACAACAACTAAGGCCATTTTCTCTTCATGGGAGTAACGTAATGGTGGTTCAGAAGTTTCTGAATCACATAATAGATAACATCCTCTTGATGAGCATAGTATTCTTGGACTAAGACCCCAATGATGGCATTTTCAAATGCTTATACATAGAGGATAAACTCCTTGGTAAAGTTAGGAGGAGACAACAAGGGAGAAGAAGTCAGAGCTTGTTTCAATGCATCAAAAGTGGCTTGCGCTTGCTCATACCACACAAAAGGAATGTTGGTATGAAGCAAGCATAATAATCCATTTACTTTCATTGCATAATCTAGAATAAACCGATGAAGGAAATTGGCCTTGCCATGAAGGCTTTGCAATTGGCGTAGAGTACATGAAGGGAAAGATTCAGGATGCCTTGAACCTTCAAGGGAACCACAGTAATCTCATTATGGGACACGATGAATCCTAATAAGTGATCAGCTGGGAAGTAGAACACACACTTGAGGGTGTTCAGGCAGACATTATATTTGTGAAATCGAAGGAAGACTTGCCATAAGTCATCCAAATGTTGGGAACGCTGCTGAGATCGAGCCGTGAGGTCATCCAAATACAAGGATAATGTGAACAAGGTTGTGGAAGAAAAAGGTCATGGCTCACTACAAAGTGGCTCCAGCATTTTTAAGGACAAATGACATGAAAAGATATGCCAATGTTCCCTAGGGGGTTGTAAAAGCAGTTTTATACTAATCTTCTTTGTGGATCTGGATTTGGTTACAACCAGAAAAACCGTCCATGAAGGAAAAGACTTCATGGTTGACACATGCATTTATGATTTGGTCAATAAATAGAGTGGGGAAGTTGCCTTTCGGACAATCCAAATTCAAATCATGAAATTTAGTAAACATACAAATGGTTCCTTCTTTTTTATTCACGGGAACATGATTGGAAACCCAAGTGGTATACGTGATGGGGTATATAAATCCTGCTTTGCGTAGTTTTTCGATCTTAGCTTTGACAGCAAGGGCCTTTGACAGGTGGATGGGTCGTTGCTTTTGGCAAACAGGATCAACATCAGGCCATGTGTTGATGTGATGTTCAACAATAGACGGATAAAGCCCAGGAATCTCAATATAGGACCAAGTGAAAATATCACAAAATTCCTGGAAAAAAAAAGTGTTTTGTAGGTGGTGACTTCCTCTGGAGAGCATGAAGCACCAATCGTGATATCCTCGACTATCCCAGGTTTTGTTGAGATATCGACTTGGATGGTTGGTGAGATATTGTCCATGTTACCTTCTTCAAAGGCTTCAGGTGTCGGGATTGGTTTTTTGAACCAATCGACACTTCTGTGAATAAAATATTTTGATTCGAGAGAGAACTCGTCTGGAAATGAGGAAGGTTCATCAGGGATGAAAAATGAGCGATGGTGCAAATCATCCCAAGGATACTTAGGATTCATAAGAGCTTCAAGGATATCTTTGTCACTACAAAAATGACTGTTAGATATATCAGAGGGATGTTTTGCAGTCAAAGAGGGTGAAGGATGAATGGAAGTGGAGATCATAAAGATGGTGTTGTTCGTGTCCGAGGAAGAAGCCAGAGGGTGGATTTCCTCAAGGACAATGATTTTAGAATCAAAGGAGTGCTTTCAAAATTTAATGAGGAGGGACTGGTACTTGGGCAGGTTTGGGCAATGATGGGAATAATGATTGTATATGCCACAAACTCCACATCAGTGGTTTGTTCGTAGCGATTTGTTATCAACCGCAGGGATGTTTGGTATATTAACAATTGGATTGTCGTCGGTCTCTACTATTGTGCATATGTGGGTGTGAAGAAACAACAAATCGGGACAATTTTGCGTCACATGGTCGATGACATCACATAAGGCACAGGTAGCAGGTGGGTGTGATTTTTCCAGGGCTTTTGGCGCCTTGACCTGAGTCTTCATGGGAGGAGGGGGTGTAGGAGTAGATGCAGAAGCAATTGGTTGTGTACCAGAGGGTTGGCGTGACACTGTCTCAATAGGTTGGACTGGTGTCAGTATGATTTGTGGTGTCGGGGTGGGGTTGGGTGGATCGAGGTACCACACTAGAACACTCAAAGTTATTCTCAGAAGGTTAAGAGTAGCCATGACTGGTTTACTCACAATTCCAGAGTGTGGAAAGAGAAACAGGATAGTGTGTAAGGGAAATGAACCCCGGTAATTTCTAGGAAAAAGAATGGGGGTGGGCATGGTCTACGGTTGGGGATGCAGCTGAAGTTGCGATGAGATCAAAAGTTTACCAAATGTGATGGTCCACAAATACAATATGCCAGCCATGGAGGGAGGAGGTGTTAGGGACAAAAAGGTGTCAATTAAACGGGTGTTCGTAAACAGGCCTAGACCAATGGCAGACAGGGAGGGGATGGATACGCTATCGATGGTGGTGTCAATGGTAGGGAGGACATGCTCCTGAATGGTCGATCCTTTAGAATCATAGTATGTCAACTAGGAAATGGTCACAACCTTCCCATCATGGGGGGACATCAATATTTGTAAGACGGTTGAAGCAACGATTTGCATTGTGTACATGTAACTACGTCCAAGGAGAAGGTTATAATTTAGCTGGGTGTTTACAACCTCGATGTCGATCAACACATTTTTGTTGGCCAACTCAATGGGGACATTCTTGAAAACACCTTGTGATTGGGAAGTGCGGTCATCATAAGCACGAAGGGCGGTGGTTGAGGGTTGAAGTGTTGGGGATCCTAGTTTCTGCCAAACGAAGGTTGACATGACACAAGTGGATGCACCTTCATCGATGATGCATCGATGAATTACCAAATTCTGAATGGTGACATGAACATGGAAGGATACGGATGAAGGCATCCAAGGTTCTCATTGATCCAAGTCGAAAGTGATCAACTTGGAATCAGAGGGGTCGATGGCACATAAAGCAAATAACAAGGCTTTGCGTTATGAAGGGCAAGTCCATAGGAATTCCAGAGCGGGCATGGTAGAGGGGGACTGGGCCAAGTCATCGATGATACTATAACTAAGAGCGGCTCTAGCAGTGGGGTTGCATTAGAGGAAATTTGAGGTGTAAAATGGGCCTTCTAAGGAAAATAATATAATAATAGTTAAATTAATAAAATAATATTTATTAATTTTGGAGGAAGGAAGAAAAAAACTACTTTTTTGTTCGTATTTTCAACATATATCCCTATTTTTTACTCAAATTTCGAGCGGGAGGGCTCATTCGATGCGGAATTAAGTTCCACATCCAACGAGTACCCACACTACATACTTTTGACGGACCCTGCTACCCCCAAAACAAGAAATAACTGAAAAATGTGATGATAGCGGGGTCCGTCAAAAGTATGCAGTGTCGGTACTCATTGGATGCGGAACTTAATTCTGCATCCAACGAGCCCTCCCACTCAAAATTTGAGTAAAAACACAGGGATATATGTCAAAAATATGAACCAAAAAAGTATTTTTTTTTATGACAAATATGTCAATTCAACCATTATGGTTGACTCATTTTATTGAAATTCTATTGGTTCTTGAATTCCAAGTCACAATAATTTGTTGTTGGCTCATTTTTTTGTAAGGCCCATTTTAGACCCCAAATTTCCTCTAATGTTCGCAACACGATGCAAAGGGAACCTAGGGACTTTGGGAGTCTCGTATGTGGGGGTCTCGGCAAATGTAAGGACATATCGAGAGCAATGAAGTTAAATGTCATGGAGGAATCAATGGTTTCCGTGGTGTAGCCATATTGGTTGAGTTGATTTTGTAAATTGACGTTAGACGACAATGTCATAAGATGATGGACACAAGGATCGATGGGTTGAATTGAAGAAGCAGTTGCTGTATTTTGTGGTACCAAGGGTTGGATTGCAACCATTCCTTGATTTGGTAATAGTTTTTCTAGCATCATAGGGGGAGGACCTTGTGGTGCTTGGTGAGGATGTGCCAGAGCGACGATATTGGTTTCACATTGATTTTCGGCTTGTAATAAGTGGTGAACTCGATGCATTTAGGGGCACTGGTGTGTATAATGGTCGTAAACATCACAAATGGTACATGGATGGTTAGTTTGTAACTGAGGGTTATTCCCAATTCTAGGTGGACATTGGGGGTTCTATGTAGGGGTATTGGCTCCATTGTTATTAGGGGGGTTAGGTTGTTGACCACCCCCTTGAGGTTGGTTGTTTCCCTGGTTCCTACCTCTCTGTCTTCTTCCCTGCCATTGTTGGTTATTGGGGGCGGGTTGATTTGGGAGGTTCTACTAAGAATAGACCTGTCCTTGAGGAACAAGAGGAGTCGGGGATGAATCAGATGTAGGTTTCACAGGTGGTGGGTAGTAGACGGGAGCGGTTGGAGGGGCTGCAAGTCCTACCATTTAGCCATTACAAGTAGGTGTCAGGAAATTCAGTCCATGAATGTGAGGAATGGGTGTGGGAGACGCATATGAAGGTGTGGCTCCAAACTGAGTTGTTGCATGTGAAAATTCAAGGGCATAGCCGGGTTGGGAAATGCTAGGGGCATTACTAGAGTGAGGCGCCTTCCAAGGAGAGGCCATGTACATGTGGGTTTGTTGGGTGATAGATTCAATGGCTTCATCAGAAGCATGGGATGCCCTTGGCATATCATGTCGTGAGGAGCCAGCACGAGAAGAAAAAGGTATGATGGTGTAAAGGTAGCCTGATTGGGCATACATAAGGTCAAACTATTGTGCTTTGAGGATTGCTTCTTCCTTGGTTTGTGGGCGCTCGAATGCAACATCCTTGGCAATCGGGGGAGTAAGGTTTTAAGAAACCAATCAAGGAATATCATGTCATCTAACTGGATTTTGCACAAACTACGCCGACGACGCCATTCATGGATGTGATCCATGATATGGGTCCAGTGTTTTGTCTACATGATAACAGGATTTCCACGCCCTCATCGTAACAGACAGGTAGCTGGAAGTACTGGAGGAACATCGAGGCTAAAGAAGAAAAATCAGGATAAGTAGCATGGAGAAACTCAATGTACAATTTGGCTGCAACACAAGTGAGTGTGCACTGGAATAGCCGCATTCATATAGATTCATCCACTATGCTATTGGAGGAACACCATAAGTGGAAGGACATGATATTATTCTTAGGGAGTTTGGTAGGCATGGGAGGCCACAACGGGTCATGATGGATGGGGCCATTCGTCAACTGCGCCATTGGGTTGGTTGAGGGTAGCCATGAATGGTAGACTAGGACCTGGACTAGGTCTGGGAGGGCCAGCAATGCTGTTGGGGTCGACAAGCATGTCACATACCCCAATTTTGTAAAATTATGTAAATTGTTTTAATTATATTCCTGAGACATTATGTCAAATTTAATGCTAAGTAGGAATTGATGACTCAGCAGAGTCAATAGACTTGGAATGTAATTCAGAATATTTTTATTATTAATAAATAAATTGTGGAGACAACAGCATGGGAGAGCTGTTAAAAAGAGGTTATTGGTCAAACTGCTGGATGGAACTAGGTGGAAGGCAAAAGACAAGTGGCAGCATCCTCAAACACTTCCTAAGTTGCAGGTGGCAACTTCCCTACATTTGGGGTCATGATCCCCCAAGAAAGTGGGATCAGAGCAGGTGGCTCATTAAATGACAGTTAACCCAAAAAAGACCTAGGCAATCTTTTAAAAGTACTCAATGAAGAGAGCTGAGGCTGCTCAGATATTTTCCAGAGAGAATTCATTCAGGTGAATGTTATTCAGGAAATTCATTGAGGAAGAAGGGAAAAACAGTAAGAAAGTTGTCTGAGAGGATTGTTGCAGTAACTTGTTTTATTACAGCTTGTTAGTTGGTAGAGTTTACTGAAGAGTTCTAAGTTAATACTGAGTTTGAAGACCGGTATCTGACTTTGCTGCACCTAGTTCCAGCCAGGGAGACCAAGCAAGCTCGGGGGTCCTGAGGAGTCGTTGTCTGAGCGCTCTCCAGGAGTTGGTAGGGAGGAACGGCCTCCCATTGCTGTTGTTGTCCACAGCTTAAACAGGTTCTAATACTTGACTATTTATATTTTTTTTTAGTAACTGGGAATGCTTGAATGTTTACCTTATAGCTATGATAAAAAGGCTTTATTGGTTAGTAATGTAAATGTTCTTAAATGGCAATTTTAGAAACTGTTGATGAATGATAAATACCCTCTATGTTTTTCCACATCTGGGTTTTTACCAGATAGTACTCCAGCGCAGGGGTTAAAATTAAAATAAGGATTACATGATGAGAGTTCAGTATAGTAGTTTGTTTTCTTTAACTATTTCCAGAAAAGATATGTTAACCAGTATTGTATGAGTTCTTAGCTACCAACTATTTTTCCTGGTACTGCACTTTGTTTCCAGTAATTCAAGTTGTAAAGAACAGCTAGTAGATGATAGATTAGATTTAATACTGTGTTACTATACAGTCTTTTCTTCTGTATTAAATAATTTCATGCAAAATGTCTATAATAAACTGAACATCAGAATAGTTATACCAGGATTAGATACTACTATTAAACTAATCTGGTATAGACTCTATGAAGATTTTGTGATGTAGTTATTTCTTTATTTTATGGAACTAAGTTCAAATTAGTTTTCGGAGTTGTATTTTTCTTATCTTTCTAGAATCTGAACAATTGTTAATATTTGTACTTACAAGATAAACTCTGAACGAGTTAATTATATTATTGTATATTTATACTTAAACAATATAACTAAGAAAATAAATTAAGTAATAAAGAACATAATAGTATAGTATAAATTATACAAGAATCAAATAACAAGTACTGGTTTCGATATATTTATAAAATAAACTGAGAATGATAATCTAGAATTTATAGTAATTACTATGAGTTAATATAGTTAGTTTATAGTAATTTATTTATGCATTTCAAGAATATTGATATTATTAACATAGAGAGTATTCTTGCATACTGTAAATAAAAACTTAGAAATATTTCATACTGTATTTCAGAACTACTCTACTATCTGAGTTATAATTAAAAATTTACTAACAGTACTAAGATAAACAAATAAATAAAAATATATATAAAATCCTACATTATTAACAGAGTATAACAATACATAAATTATAATTTCTTACTAGTAAGAAGAAGATAAATTACAAATAAGATAACAACACACCTTATCAGTAAATAGATTCTATGTATTCTTTTTACAGGAAGTAAACAACAGAAAAATAGTTTGTTTTTCTACCAAAGCTTAACTATATATTATAAACATAACAAATAGCCCTATTATTTTATATAAGTACTTTTAATTTAACTATAACCTTAAAAAGAATAAGGACGGGGTTATTCCTTCCCTGTCAACTAGGGTTAAACCTAGTAAAACTTAATTTATTTAAATAAATTAACAGCTCGAAGAACTAACAGTATTTTTCCCACAACCGGGTTATTAAATAAAACAAAGTAGGCATTCAAATTTTCCAATGCTGTAATTAAAGAGAAATGCATTAGAAGGAAACAGTTTTTCCAACTTTTATAATAACCGAGGGTAAAACCCTATCCTTTCAAAATAATACAAAGGTAACAATTGTAACTCTGTTTTGTTTAATAACCCATGGCAGTAACAAAAATTTACACGAAGGCTTACAGCCTGTTCAATCTTATAAACACAGTAAACACGAAGGCTTACAGCCTGTTCAATTTTATAAGCCTAATAATAATTACAAACGATTTTTTACACTCACGGTCGAAGCCGGAGAGCTCTGCATAAGAGCTAGGGTTTTAACCCACGATGCTTAACATTAAAAACAAGCAACCAAAAGCCATGAAGGCCAAAAAGGGTCGAAACGACCAACCCATCGTAATCCCTTAAGGATTCACACAAAGTGGACAAGCCGTGGAAGGACCAGGGCTTACCGTGGCCCGAAATGCCGTAACCCTCATCCTTTTTGTTGGCAGAGAAAGGTAGCAGGTATATCTGCAAAACAGTTTTACAGCTGACTGTTAGTTACTTTATAAATTCAAAGGAAATGTAATAACAATAATTATTAGCTTTGGTGTTAAAGAAAACGAGTATATTGGTTACCTTGGCAGTGATTAATCCCACACTGTAATGCCGCGACCATCCTGTGCAAGAAACCTGCCAATCGATCGCAAAGGAATAACGTTGTTAACACTTTCAACCACTGACAGCAAAAGAAACCCCAGCTACTCGATGGACAGGGTAAAACCCTACGGCCGCAACGTTCTTCCTAACAAATAACACACAGCCAGCGGACAGCACAAGCCACGCTACACTGAAGGAAGAATCACTCTTGTGGGAACAGAGAAGGATAAAGACTATCACAGACCAGAGCCAAGCTAAATAAGGGAGGTAACGCAGAGACGGACAGCGAGTTTTTCAACACCATAACCTCCCCACTCAGTGCAGTAGCTGAGCTCACGAAGAGCTGGAGCAGCAGGAGGACCGACAGCAGACAACGTAATAGCAAAACAAACCAGGAGGGTCTGCAGAATGGCCAAAGGCCCGAAGGCAAAGGAGAAATGACGAATTAGGGTTGAGTCAACAGATTTATAATGCTAATGCATGGCTGAGGAGAGACCACATAGTACTTTAAATAATTTACATGCAGTGGTTATCATTCTAAAGTTCCACGACCATATCTCCTTTGATTGATTCACAACCAAATCATAGCATGGAGATCCCGTAAGGTTCAACATAATATCCCTGCGATACGATTTAACAATATAACATTAGTTCTATGCTCATAAGACTTGGTATTATAGATACTGATCCTTATTAGTCTCGTATATATGGATTTGGAGAATCATTTAAGTTATCAGAGCGTGGAATAATGTTAAGTCGTGGTGGTTTAAAAACCTTCCACTATATTGTCAAATTGCCTTAGTCTCAAGTAAAGGTAAGGGACTTAACATTCTTTAAAGTCTATAGTAAGTGGTAACTAATCTTTGTGATCCATCAATTTTGATATTGGTTTACTCTAGATTATATCTTTGATAGTTGTTAATAGGTTAAACAACCTTTTTAATAGTCTTGGAATCCTTGAGATGACAATTAGATCTTTGCCACTCTCTAAGCTCCACAAATTTATCAAAGATTTTATAAGTTGTTATGTGAAAGGTAACTTGGATATATTAATAACCATCTTGTTTGATAGTATAATTGTAAAAACTCACAAGGGGTTAAGTATGATAAGTCTAGGACTAATTCAAAAGGTGTTTGGTTTCTATCCAATGTCGATCTTGGAAATAAAATAGCATTCTAAAATAATGCAAAACCCTTAAATTATTAAGGGAACATTTGTATCAACCCATAAACTCGTCAATGCTTAAAATAAGAAAAGTATAGATCGATGCTAGTGATATCTTATCAGTTACAACTACAGTTGAAAATCTGATTATGATGCAATCTAAACTTGGCACATTACAGTAACTTTGAATATTAGATGTAAACCTTTGATGTTGTGATTTTCTACCATGCTAGCTGTTAAGTAAAGAAATAAATTATTACATTCTTACACTTACTTTCAGTATGGACATTTAATGGTTTCGTACTCTGTAGACTTGTTAAACTCTATATTTCTGTATAGAAAAGTTAACTACCATCTCTTTATGTAGAATTCAATTCTCTAGCATTAAGTCTCAAAAAAATTTAGTAAAAGTTGTACCTTTAGAAGCATGGTAATTCTGTCTAGCCTATATGTACTTTTACTAATTAATTTATTTACAGCAAATCGTATTGTAAACTTCTGAGACTTGTTAACAGCGACCCGTACTTCTTACATGTATACCTGTAATAGAAGAAAAACTGTTGCGTTAGCTCGAAATCTAAGTAAGCCCAGTGCTTCATGACAAACCCACCTTGTGTCGCAAACAAAAAAACAATCAGTAACTGAAAAGAAACTATTATTTAAAGTTAAGCAAGAAATCATTCAGTTACAACTTTGGTAACATCAAACTAAGCAAACAGTTAATGACTGCATTTATTGAGAATATATGCTATTTTTAAAAATTTTAAATTTTTCAAAATTTTTGGGGTTCTGACATGTGGTATCAGAGCATGGTTCAAACACTAGGCCATGATGTGGCCCAACTAGTTTTCACAGAACAGTAAAAATCATGTACTAACTTGTATTTTTGTTTTATGTAAAAGGCAGAAAATTTCTTTTTTTCTAAATCTAACAGGCAGGTATGGAGAAGTTAGGAGAATATGCTGAAGAAGAGTCTCCAAACACTGAGACAAGACAGATGTCTAGAGAGCCTGTGTTAGAAGAGATAACTGCACACTCTTCAGAACTGATACAGACCATCAAGGATTTGAAGACTGAAATGGAATCAGTCAAGAAGGATAACGAAAGGATATTAAAGACTCATGAGGAGTTAAACCAAATCTTGATAGAAAAATTCCAGACAGAAGGGAGGAGTAAAAGATCCGAATCTGAGGAAGCTAGTCATCAGAAAGGATCCAAAAAGATGAAATTGGTTAAGGTTGAAAGCAGCTCATCATCTGAAGGGGCCGGGGAACAACAAAGCTACTACACTACTAGTGACAGTAGTGAGGCTGAGTTGTATAATAGAAAGAAAAAGTACAGGCCATACGAAGAGATTTCCGGGGAGTTCAAAAAAATAAAGCCCCCAACTTTCAACGGAGAGACTGAAAAAGGGGAAGAGGCAGAGTCCTGGTTATCTGGGATGAGAAAATATTTTCAAATATACAACTATTCAAATCAGCTGAAGGCGAGAATGGCCATCTATAATCTTTCTGGAAAGGCAGATATATGGTGGCAAGATCTGAAAAGAGTCAAGGGAATCAAAGAAAAAGAAGTCAATTGGAGTACTTTTAAAAGATACTTCAAAAAGAAATTTATGTCCGAACAATACTATGAAGAAAGGGCGAAAGAATTTTATGAGTTAAAGCTAGGATCCATGACTATGAAGGACTTAAACAGTAAATTCTTAAGTCTGTTAAGATATGTGCCGTATTTAGTTGATGAGAAACCTAAAGTACAGAGGTTTCTCAGCTGCCTGCCATATCATATAAAGGACAGAATCGAATATGATAACCCCAAAACTTTGGAAGAAGCCATGAGAAAGGCCAATTTCTGTTTTGAACATAACAAAAAGAAAGAAGGAATAGCCAACCGGAAGGCTAAAAAGAACAATAATCAGCCTGAGTTCAAAAAAAAAGATTTTGTACCTCAGAAGAATTTCAGGAATAATAAAAACAGAAATCATTATAATGGTAAGAACTTCCAGGGAAACAGAAATGGTGCTCCTAATAATTCTAATAATTCCAATAACTTCAAGGGAAAGGAAGCTTCAAACAATCATGGAAATTTTACTAAGAATTTTGAATGGAAGGAGCCTATTAAGTGCTGAGAGTGCAATGGCCCGCACTATGCTTCAGTCTGCCCAAATCGGAAGAAGCCAAACAGTAATATTCATACCATACAAGATGAAATGACTGTTGGAGATTTTGCAAGGAATATGCCCCGAATCAATGCAGCGTTGGAGAACCGCCAAGCTGATTATCAAATTTTTATGGTGGAAGTAGAAGGTATGGTTAACCAAACCCCTGTCACTATTTTAATAGATCCAGGTGCTAGTCTTAGTTACATTTCACCTAAGATAGTAGAAAAGTGTAATTTGACTGTTGAAAAGTTTGATAACTCCTGGTTAGTTCAATTAGCCACAGGGGAAAAAAGGAAAGTAACCTGTTATGTTAAGGAATGTGCTTTAGTTATGAATGACTTTAAAACTACTGTTAAATTAAATGTTCTGCCACTTGGCTCGTATGACTTATTCATTGGTATGGATTGGTTAGAACAGCACAGGGTAGTTTTAAATTGTTTTGATAAAACATTTACGTGTGTAAATAATAATGAACCACCAATAACAGTTAAGGGTGTTCCTAGGAAAACTGTGATTAGGCAGATTTCTGCCTTACAACTCAAAAGAGCAGTCAGAAAAGGGTGCAAAGCCTATGTTGTAACTATTACAGATGAGGCAAATAAATATGAAAAAGATAAAGTAAAAATAGAGGATATTCCTATGTTAAACGAATTTATTGATGTTTTTCCGGAGGAAATTCCAGGATTACCTCCTAGGAGGGAACTAGATTTCACTATTGAGCTGGTACCAGGTGTTGTACCTAGCTCGAAAGCTCCGTATCGTATGAATATTTTAGAACTTAATGAACTAAAATCACAGTTAAAAGAGTTAATAGATAAGAAGTATATTCGACACAGTGTGTCTCCTTGGGGAGCACCAGTAATATTTGTTAAAAAGAAAGACGGAACTATGCGACTCTGCATAGATTACCGTCAACTAAATAAAATGACTATTAAAAATAGATATTCGTTGCCTCGCATAGATGATCTGTTTGATCAGCTGCATGGAGCTACGGTGTTCTCTAAAATAGACCTGAGATCATGATATCACCAGGTGAGAATTAAAGATGAGAACATTTTCAAGACAGCCTTTAGAACAAGGTATGGACATTACGAATTTGTCATAATGCCATTTGGGCTTACTAATGCCCCAGCTGTCTTTATGTGTCTGATGAATAATATAATGCATAAATATTTAGATAAATTTTTTGTCGTATTCATCGATGACATCTTAATTTATTCTAAAAATGAAGCGGAACATAAGGAACACTTACGGATAGTTTTACAAGAGCTGCGAGAGCAACAGCTCTTTGCGAAGTTCAGCAAGTGTGATTTCTTTAAGGATGAAATCCAGTACTTAGGTCACGTAGTGACTAAGGAAGGGATTTCAGTAGATCCTGAAAAGATCCGGGCAATTGAAGATTGGCCAGTACCAAAAGACGTAACAGATGTTAGGTCCTTTATGGGAATTACCGGTTACTACCAGAGATTCATTGAAGGTTTTTCAAAAATAGCTAATCCCATCACTTCCTTGCAAAAGAAAGGCAAGAAATTTGATTGGAACTTAAAATGTGAAGAAAGTTTTAAAAAATTAAAAACTCTATTAACAACTGCGCCTATTCTAAAAATAGCAGATCCTAATAAGGATTTTGTAGTATGCACCGATGCTTGTAATGATGGTTTAGGCGGAGTGCTGACTCAGGATGGGCATGTCATTGCCTATGAGTCTAGGAAGTTAAAGATCCACGAAAAGAATTATGCCACTTATGATTTGGAGCTTGCTGCTGTTATTCATGCCTTAAAAATGTGGCGGCACCACTTAATAGGCAGAAAGTTTACTTTAATGACTGATAATAAGGGTTTGAAATACCTTTTAGATCAGCCCAACTTAAATGCAAGGCAAGCGAGATGGTAAGCCTTCTTAAGTGAATACGATTTCGAAATTCAGCACATAAAAGGAAAAGAAAATAAGGTGGCTGATGCTTTGAGCAGAAATGCAAAGCTAAATTTTACAGCAGCAATCAGTACTTATGCTTCTGATTTAAATGAACAGCTGACTAAAGGGATAAAATTGGATGAAATTTATCAAAAATTACAGGCTACAGCTAAAGAAGAACCTACAGAAAGTTTAATAAAAGGTTATAGTCTAAATAAAGATGGATTTTTATTGTTTAAGGACAGATTGTATGTGCCTAATGTGCCTAAGGTTAAATTGCTGATTCTGGATGAAGTTCATAAAACCCCTTACTCAGGGCATCCAGGCTACCAGAAGACTGTCACCATGTTAAGAAAAGAATATTTCTGGCCTAATATAAAATCTGAAGTAGCTGAGTATATAGCTAGATGTTTGGACTGTCAACAAGTGAAAACAGAACACCAACATCCAGCTGGTTTATTGCAACCCTTGCCTATTCCTGGTTGGAAGTGGGAGATAATCAGCTTAGATTTCATTACTGGATTACGCAGAAATCAGAATCAGAACGATTCAATTATGGTAGTGGTGGACAAGTTAAGTAAAGCAGCACACTTCATTCCTGTCAAGACTACCTACAAGGCTGGCAATATAGCAGATATATTTCTAAACCAGATTTTTAGGTTACATGGAGTACCTAAGGTTATTATTTCAGACAAAGATTCTAAATTCACAGGGAATTTCTGGAAATCCTTGTTTAAAGGATTAAACACAACACTGAATTTCAGCACCTCTTTCCATCCGCAAACAGATGGATAGATAGAAAGAGTGAATCAGGTGTTGGAAGATCTATTAAGAATGTATGTTAAGGATCAACCAGGTAAGTGGGAGGAATACTTGCATTTAGCAGAATTTGCTTACAATAATAACTATCAATCCTCAGCTAAGTTCAGCCCATTTGAAATTCTATATGGGCGTAAATGTAACACTCCTATCTCCTGGAATAATCCAGTAGATAGATTGGTGTTATGGCCTGAATTATTGAAGGAAATGGAACAGATTGTGAAACAAGTGCAGGAAAACTTAAAGGTGGCACAGGATCGACAAAAGAGCCAAGCAGATTTGAAAAGAACTCCCAAAGAGTTCCAGGTGGGTGAGCACGTGTTCATAAAGGTAAGACCAAAGAAAAGCTCCCTAAGACTAGGGAGTTGTGCAAAACTAGCACCACGTTACTGTGGTCCGTTTGAAATTCTATCCAGAATTGGTCAAGTTGCTTATCAGTTAGCGTTACCACCTAATTTGAAAGTGCATAATGTTTTCCATATTTCTGTTCTGAAAAAGTATGTTCATGATGCTACTCATGTAATTGATTGGAATGTTGTACAGGTGGAACCAGAAGGAGAAGTTTTGGTGGAGCCGGACTGTATCCTCTGGAGGAGGGAAATTACTCTGTGGAACCGCACGATTGGACAGCTGAAGGTGCAATGGAAGCACCTTAGTCCTGAAGAAGCTACCTGGGAACTGTAAAGTAAGATGCGGGAAGCATACCCGAATCTGTTCCAGGAGGTTGCAGAGGATGAAGAATAAGTAACATCGAGGACGATGTTACATTTTAAGGGGGTGTGTATGTCACATACCCCAATTTTGTAAAATTATGTAAATTGTTTTAATTATATTCCTGAGACATTATGTTAAATTTAATGCTAAGTAGGAATTGATGACTCAGTAGAGTCAACAGACTTGGAATGTAATTCAGAATATTTTTATTATTAATAAATAAATTGTGGAGACAACAACATGGGAGAGCTGTTAAAAAGAGGTTATTGATCAAACTGGTGGATGGAACTAGGTGGAAGGAAAAAGACAAGTGGCAGCATCCTCAAACACTTCCTAAGTTGCAAGTGGAAACTTCCCTACATTTGGGGTCATGATCCACCAAGAAAGTGGGATCAGAGCAGGTGGCTCATTAAATGACAGTTAACCCAAAAAAGACCTAGGCAATCTTTTAAAAGTACTCAATGAAGAGAGTTGAGGCCGCTCAAATATTTTCCAAAGAGAATTCATTCAGGTGAATGTTATTCAGGAAATTCATTGAGGAAGAAGGGAAAAACAGTAAGGAAGTTGTCTGAGAGGATTGCTGCAGTAACTTGTTTTATTACAGCTTCTTAGCTGGGAAAGTTTACTGAAGAGTTCTAAGTTAATACTGAGTTTGAAGACTGGTATCTGACTTTGCTGCACCTAGTTCCAGCCAGGGAGACCAAGCAAGCTCGAGGGTCCTGAGGAGTCGCTGTCTGAGCACTCTCCAGGAGTTGGTAGGGAGGAACGGCCTCCCATTGCTGTTGTTGTCCACAGCTTAAACAGGTTCTGATACTTAACTGTTTATATTTTTTTTAAGTAACTGGGAATGCTTGAATGTTTACCTTATAGTTATGATAAAAAGGCTTTATTGGTTAGTAATGTAAATGTTCTTAAATGGCAATTTTAGAAACTGTTGATGAATGATAAATACCCTCTATGTTTTTCCACATCTGGGTTTTTACCAGATAGTACTCCAGCGCAGGGGTTAAAATTAAAATAAGGATTACATGATGAGAGTTCAGTATAGTAGTTTGTTTTCTTTAACTATTACCAGAAAAGATATGTTAACCAGTATTGTATGAGTTCTTAGCTACCAACTATTTTTCCTGGTACTGCACTTTGTTTCCAGTAATTCAAGTTGTAAAGAACAGCTAGTAGATGACAGATTAGATTTAATACTGTGTTACTATACAGTCTTTTTTTTCTGTATTAAATAATTTCATACAAAATGTCTATAATAAATTGAACATCAGAATAGTTATACTAGGATTAGATACTACTATTAAACTAATCTGGTATAGACTCTATGAAGATTTTGTGATGCAGTTATTTCTTTATTTTATGAAACTAAGTTCGAATTAGTTTTCGGAGTTGTATTCTTCTTATCTTTATAGAATCTGAACAATTGTTAATATTTGTACTTACGAGATAAACTCTAAACGAGTTAATTATATTGCTGTATATCTATACTTAAACAACATAACTAAGAAAATAAATTAAGTAATAAAGAACATAATAGTATAGTATAAATTATACAAGAATCAAATAACAAGTACTGGTTTCGATATATTTATAAAAGAAACTGAGAATGATAATCTAGAATTTATAGTAATTACTATGAGTTAATATAGTTAGTTTATAGTAATTTATTTATGCATTTCAAGAATATTGATATTATTAACATAGAGAGTATTCTTGCATACTGTAAATAAAAACTTAGAAATATTTCATACTGTATTTCAGAATTACTCTGCGATTTGAGTTATAATTAAAAATTTACTGACAGTACTAAGATAAGCAAATAAATAAAAATATATATAAAATCCTACATTATTAACAGAGTATAACAATACATAAATTATAATTTCTTACTAGTAAGAAGAAGATAAATTTCAAATCAGATAACAACACACCTTATCAGTAAATAGATTCTATGTATTCTTTTTACAGGAAATAAACAACAGAAAAATAGTTTGCTTTTCTACCAAAGCTTAATTATATATTATAAACATAACAAATAGCCCTATTATTTTATATAAGTACTTTTAATTTAACTATAACCTTAAAAAGAATAAGGACGGGGTTATTCCTTCCCTGTCAACTAGGGTTAAACCTAGTAAAACTTAATTTATTCAAATAAATTAACAGGTGGAAGAACTAACAATATTTTTCCCATAGCCAGGTTATTAAATAAAACAAAGTAGGCATTCAAATTTTCCAATGCTGTAATTAAGGAGAAATGCATTAGAAGGAAACAGTTTTTCCAACTTTTATAATAACTGAGGGTAAAACCCTATCCTTTCAAAATAATACAAAGGTAACAACTGTAACTTTGTTTTGTTTAATAACCCACGGCAGTAACAAAAATTTACACGAAGGCTTACAGCCTGTTCAATCTTATAAACACAGTAAACACGAAGGCTTACAGCCTGTTCAATTTTATAAACCTAATAATAATTACAAACGAAGTTTTACACTCACGGTCGAAGCCGGAGAGCTCTGCATAAGAGCTAGGGTTTTAACCCACGATGCTTAACATTAAAAACAAGCAACCAAAAGCCATGAAGGCCAAAAAGGGCCGCAACGACCAACCCATCGTAATCCCTTAAGGATTCACACAAAGTGGACAAGCCGTGGAAGGACCAGGGCTTACCGTGGCCCGAAATGCCGTAACCCTCATCCCTTTTGTTGGCAGAGAAAGGTAGCAGGTATATCTGCAAAATAGTTTTACAGCCGACTGTTAATTCCTTTATAAATGCAAAGGAAATGTAATAACAATAATGATTAGCTTTGGCGTTAAAGAAAACGAGTATATTGGTTACCTTGGCAGTGATTAATCCCACACTGTAATGCCGCGACCATCCTGTGCAAGAAACCTGCCAATCGATGGCAAAGGAATAACGCTATTAACACTTTCAACCACTGACAGCAAAAGAAACCCCAGCTACTCGATGGACAGGGTAAAACCCTACGGCCACAACGTTCTTCCTAACAAATAACACACAGCCAGCAGACAGCACAAGCCACGCTACACTGAAGGAAGAATCACTCTCGTGGGAACAGAGAAGGATAAAGACTGTCACAGACCAGAGCCAAGCTAAACAAGGGAGGTAACGCAGAGACGGACAGCGAGTTTTTCAACACCATAACCTCCCCACTCACTGCAGTAGCTGAGCTCACGAAGAGCTGGAGCAGCAGGAGGACCGACAGCAGACAACGTAATAGCAAAACAAACCAGGAGGGTTTGCAGAGTGGCCAAAGGCCCGAAGGCAAAGGAGAAATGACGAATTAGGGTTGAGTCAACAGATTTATAACGCCAATGCATGGCTAAGGAGAGACCACGTAGTACTTTAAATAATTTACATGCAATGGTTATCATTCTAAAGTTCCACGACCATATCTCCTTTGATTGATTCACAACCAAATCATAGCCTGGAGATCCTGTAAGGTTCAACATAATATCCCTGCGATACGATTTAACAATATAACATTAGTTCTATGCTCATAAGACTTGGTATTATAGATACTGATCCTTATTAGTCTCGTATATATGGATTTGGAGAATCATTTAAGTTATAAGAGCGTGGAATAATGTTAAGTCGTGGTGGTTTAAAAACCTTCCACTATATTGTCAAATTGCCTTAGTCTCAAGTAAAGGTAAGGGACTTAACATTCTTTAAAGTCTATAGTAAGTGGTAACTAATCTTTGTGATCCATCAATTTTGATATTGGTTTACTCTAGATTATATCTTTGATAGTTGTTAATAGGTTAAACAACCTTTTTAATAGTCTTGGAATCCTTGAGATGACAATTAGATCTTTGCCACTCTCTAAGCTCCACAAATTTATCAAAGATTTTATAAGTTGTTATGTGAAAGGTAACTTGGATATATTAATAACCATCTTGTTTGATAGTATAATCGTAAAAAATCAGAAGGGGTTAAATATGATAAGTCTAGGACTAATTCAAAAGGTGTTTGGTTTCTATCCAATGTCGATCTTGGAAATAAAATAGCATTCTAAAATAGTGCAAAACCTTTAAATTATTAAGGGAACATTTGTATCAACCCATAAACTCATCAATGCTTAAAATAAGAAAAGTATAGATCGATGCTAGTGATATCTTATCAGTTACAACTACAGTTGAAAATCTGATTATGATGCAATCTAAACTTGGCACGTTACAGTAACTTTGAATATTAGAAGTAAACCTTTGATGTTGTGATTTTCTACCATGCTAGCTGTTAAGTAAAGAAATAAATTATTACATTCTTACACTTACTTTCAGTATGGACATTTAATGGTTTCGTACTCTGTAGACTTGTTAAACTCTATATTTCTGTATAGAAAAGTTAACTACCACCTCTTTATGTAGAATTCAATTCTCTAGCATTAAGTCTCAAGAAAACTTAGTAAAAGTTGTACCTTTAGAAGCATGGTAATTTTGTCTAGCATATATGTACTTTTACTAATTAATTTATTTACAGCAAATCGTATTGTAAACTTCTGAGACTTGTTAACAGCGACCCGTACTTCTTACCTGTATACATGTAATAGAAGAAAAACTGTTGCGTTAGCTCGAAAGCTAAGTAAGCCCAGTCCTTCATGACAAACCCACCTTGTGTCGCAAACAGAAAAACAATCAATAACTGAAAAGAAACTATTATTTAAATTTAAGCAAGAAATCATTCAGTTACAACTTTGGTAACATCAAACTAAGCAAACAGTTAATGACTGCATTTATTGAGAATATATGCTATTTTTAAAAATTTTAAATTTTTCGAAATTTTTGGGGTTCTGACAAAGGATGTAGTTACCGCGTGCAAATGGGGGTTGGTAGGGCTGATTTTCGACAGTAGAAGTAGTCATTGGAATGGTGTGAATAGTCGGAATAGTGGTAGGAGGTCCAGTTCCCCCATGCATGAATGTAGTAATGGTGTGAACCATGGTGGCAGGAGTGGGGCCACCACTAGTGGGTAGTGAATCAACAATAGTGTGTGCGGTGGTGAGGTGCCCACTAGGACTAGGGCCTATAGGTCCAACAGAAGGGGCATTCGGTATGATGAGTGGAGCGTTCACAAGTATACTACCAGCAGTCCCCCTTGGAAGGGGTTGGGAGGGGCACTAGACATGGGGCTATATGGGGCAGTGAACAAGGTATGTTCGGATTGATAGGAATCTGAATCTGACTCAGATGTAGTGTATAGCTATGAAGGTGGTGAACGATGTCGAATATGGATCTGACGATGGCAAATCAAGCAACCAAACTGAGGGGTATGCCCCCTAAGTCTCTGGGATTAGCGTGGTGGAGAAATGGTGGTGTGATGGTGTTCTATATAATGAATGAAGGCTCAAGGGTGGAAAATGCAAGCTCAAAAATCCAACTACAGTCGAGTGTGTAGAAGGAGAGCTGATAAACAGTGGCACACAAGCCAAAAAGAAAGCTCTAAAACTGAATTGTAACAGTGTGTCATAGCAGGCGAATCTACAATAAAGCAGTCAAAAATCCAACATGTAGCACTACCCATGAAGAAAATGATGCACTAACCTATGGGGTACAAGTGAGAAGAAGCTCCTAGCTACAAGATGGAAGCTCCTCACAAATCGTATCTTCTGTTGGGTGGTGAAATCCACAGTCAAATAATACGAAATGGAAGAACCAAAGGCTAAGAGAATCTCACTACCAAGAGGGACCTCAGATAAAATATCCATAAGAGACCAGAAACTAGGATACCTCATTCATCACACATTCGGGGTGGTTTCCTGGCACTTCATCCCTTTGGTCCTCGACACCTGATATGGTCCACCACATGCACGAGGAGGACTATGAAGTGTTAGCCTTCAGTATAGAATGGAGTGCAGTATTCCACCCTGACTTCTGGAACCCCTTCGTTGTGGCTTTCCCCCACAGAGCGAGAGGCCCCCGATAAACTGGTTGTGACCATGTCAATAAATACTAGAGGATTTGGTTCCCTAGAGGACACCAGCTATGTATGATATGTAAGTGACAAAGGGGTGTCAGAATGAAAAAGTGTAGAAATGTTTGTGGGGAGACCTTCACAATGTATTTATAGGATGATCCAAGATTTTCTTGCCCATGGTATTGGTCCATGGTTTTTCATAGTGTATGGTATGTGTCCGTGGTGTTTTACCCATTCTCATTTTAGGTTTTTTTTCATTTTTGGGAGAATGGGGGTTATGTTGTAATAAATTTCCATCTTCCCTGTATTTATGGGGGAAGGAATAATGATGTTCTGGACCAATTTGGGTGGAATTTAATTGTGAAGGTCAAAATAAAGGGAATAATGGTGGGATTGTGATGTATAATTATGGTTTGGACCATGGAGAGCTATGTGAACAATTATTGGTGTTAACACATATATTGAATGAATGTCCCAAACAACATCCCAGCTAGATGAATGGAATAACTATGGCCTATGGGGATATATCTTTTGCATAAAGTTGTTTGCAAATTGATTAAATGCTCATGTCACTATATAGTCATTGTCCACAAAAAATAAATATATTTATTTCAACTCTTCTTCTCCTGTCTATTGCTTCAATCTTTTGTTCCATGACCATGTACCAACTTCTGGTCATTTCAAGCCATTACTCGCTTAAAAATCCTTGGACCTACCTAGTCCTTTCTTCCTTGAATGCCAAAAACAATTCTTAGAAAGTCTTTGTGCCACTACCTCTTACGAACTACATCTTTCAAAAGAAATGTTGTTGCACCAAGGCTTTGATATCTTCTCTCCAATCGAAGGACATTGTTATGACTCTTTATTTGAATCAATTTCAACACTAACAACGTATTTTGGAAGGCAACTGCACAAAAAATTTACAATTGCATCGTAGGGAATGATAGAATAGCACTATATTGTTTAAATACATATTTGCAAAAACACATTATCTAAGAAAATTCCTTAACCTCTGATTGGAAAATCTATATCGTGAATTTGGTAGAGCCATTCTGCATTGGCCAAATAGACGGTAATCAATTTGTAATACAATGGTTGTGTGAGATGTTGGACATTAACATATTCTTGTGGAACACACGTGTGTAGAATCCAAACCCAGTTCTATTCCACTAACATGTCTGCAACCTTTCTTTCTCTTGCACCATGAGATGGAGACATGCCACTCGCATTTCCAACCATTGATTCAATCAAACCATCGAATAACATCCAATGTTATGTCGAACTTCACTTCAGATCATAGTTCCATTGACGCAATAAACAAAAACATAGACAACGGATACCGATACCGCTTGTCGACTATAAGGATCCTTGAAAAAAGAAAAACCATAAACCTTCCCAATCAGCCACTTGCAAAGAAATCTAAAAAAACAAAAGACCTACGATGAAAAAAATATGGTACAAAAGAAAGTTAGTGTTCCATGCATTGGTGTATAGAAACAAAAAATTGCATCAAGATATCATAAATGAGTCCTACAAGAGCTTACGTTCAATGAAGAAGACAATGCACCTAAAGCAAAAGACATGAAAAAACAAAACAAGCAACTACACAACACTTGAAAACAATTAAAGATACACCTATCCATGCATGTTTTGTTTGTAAGCGATTGCATTTAAAAAAATATATACGAGTCATCAAGAAAACACCTTGTTTTCGTTGAAATGCTTGTCGTGGATGGATTTTCCATCTTCTTTTTCATTAGACAAGCTTATTTTCCAATGTTGCAAAAACAGTGCCTCCAAATCATAAACATCGCTCTTTGTAATCCCCCTCTGCATTCGGCGTAATGCCTCTTTTCCCTCTGTAAAGATATTAATACCTTTGGAGGAACACCTTGTCTCATCAAGAATTTATTTTGCTCAAATAAGGCAGCTAGGTTATAAGCGAGCTCATCTGGGACTATCATCAATGTGCCTACGTCTTTGGACACAGTTCGAAAGGTGTGTCCTAGACGTGTTTGGACACAGTTCAAAAGGTGTTTCCTAGAAATCTAGATGAGGACAAGACAATTGCAGTTATGCAGAAATGAAATTTGGAATACAAGAATGCATTCATCTATGGAAATGTTTGATCACATATTACATCATGAATGCATTGGAAGTTCTTTGTACAATGGAGCTCTACAAACTAGAAAATGTTCATGTCATTGCAGATTGGGAAGCTAAATTCAACCAACTTGCAAGCGAAGAGACAAATGAAAATTCTCTTTCAAATTGCAACGATGACAATGAAATTTATGAAAATCTCCAACAAGCAAGTGGACAAAGCCATGAAAAAGTGACTAAAACAATAACAGAGATATTGGTACATGGATATGGAGAGACACACCTGCTTTGATGACCTCGCTAGAAAAATCATAGAGATTGCACCCTCTAAGAACAATCGACCCCTTGGCCCCTTGGCATCTTCCAAGACAAAGTTCTCAAAAGAAATCAATTTTCCCACACTTTTCTTTGGATGTAGCCATCCCAATGACATTTACGAACACTATTGATATCAACAAATAATACAGTGCGAGCTTTAGCATGAAAGCCAAGACTTTGAAGAACACCCAACAAATCTATTTTTTTAAATGGTTAAAGTCTTAATAATTCAAATCTCTAGTACTTCTTGGAGAATTTAAAGGAAAAAAATCGACAGCAAAAGAAGTCAAATCATCAACTAATATGAAACAAATAATGAATTCCCCAGTTGCATATCGCACACTGAAAGAGTCAGAACATCTCTTGACTGTTTTGACAACATGAAAAAAAAACTCTTCGCAATGATTCGGAAACTAGGCCAACCAACTTTCTTTGTGAGATTCACATCTGCTGAACATCTATGGAAACATTTGTGTGATGCTTTGCAACATCTTGGAAGCTGTGAACTAGAAAGCTCCCTCCATGCGCTCTTTGATGATAATATTGTTCTTACAAACAATGCCTTTTGGCTTTTGGTCTGGTGAAAAAGGGAGCCACATTTTAGCAATCCATGGAATCAACATTTAGAGGAATGATTGGTTGTAGTGTAGTAGTTTACCTTGACAATGTCACAATCTTTTGAAAAAGAAGGTCTAATCATTTTATCACCTAAAGCAGATTTTTGAGAGGTGTAGAAAATATGGAATATCTTTAAATACAAATAAGAGCATATTTGTTATTTCAAAGGGAAAAATACTGAGGCACAACATTTAAAAATAGGAGCTATCAATGGACCTAGAATTAATAAAATCTATCATGTGCATAGATTCCCATTCCAAGCAATAAGAGATCAATACAATCTTTTCCAGGAAAGATTAATTTTGTTTGCAGGTTTTTTTGTCACACTTTGTCAAAATTATAAAACCTCTACAACAAATTATTAAGAAGATGCATATTTGAAATGGACTGTTGCAAATAAAGAATCATTTCATAAAATTAAGACGGCTTTATCCAGTGCTCCATCCCTGCATAGTCTAGACTTTAATAAATATTTCTTACTCTATACTTTTGTGTCTGGCCATTCCCTTGCAGCAATGCTTAGTCAAAAGGGTGAGAAAGGTGATGAATGACCTATGTCATTCATGAGAACCGTGTTACAAGGGGCTAAACTCAATTACCTAGCCCTTTTTTTAACACAAACGGATATTATTTTATTGACAAAAGAATGAACAGGATTTATCAAAAAGTTAAAAAAAAAGACCCTCAATCCAAGTAGAGACTATTAAAGTCTAAAATTAGCATCAAATTGCATAGAATTACAACCATCCTGATGAGGGAGTTTCTTCTCCAAAAGAAGAAAAATACCTATACTGCTATATATTCTCACATATTGTCCATCTATTAGTAGACAAAAAAACTACATAAAAAAGAGTAACTAGAAACTAAAGTAATTTTCAGAGTCATGCTCCTCATAAGGATCTTCTTCCATTTCAAAGTCCTCATCAGAAGTTATCAGTTTCTGCATAGGGGTATCATCAAACTCAGCTTCATCCTCGTCCATTTTCTCTTCCAATCTTTCATTAGTTTCAGCATCCTAAGTACTGCTATCTTCCTGCGTTTCCCGAAAATATTCATCATCATCATCATCATTGTCTTCTGAAGGACGAATAGGGGAGGGAATAGCCAAGTCTTTATCAACAGAATTTGAAATTATTTGCACATGATGAACAACAGAAGCACCATGTCCATTATGGCCCTCAAAATTCTCCTCAACCTTGGAATTTTTCCTTCTTATAAGATCTTCATGTGTTTTAACCATAACATCATGTTATCAACATCCCAAATGATATCCTAAAGCTTCTGATTACATGTCCTAACAGTGCCATTAATTTCATTAAATTTGTTTTCCATGCCAGTATTGATTTGTAAAGAGAAAGTATCAAACTACTCCAATTTTCGGTCCATCTCCAACATATGATTTAGAATCTGATGAACATACTCCTTCAAACCATCTAATTGATCCCTCATACCACTCATTTAAATTTTGCATATTGTCCTTCACATTTATAACTTGCTTAGTGAAATCGTCTATTTTCTTAATAATTTCCATAGTCAAAACCCTACTATTGAGAGAGATATTGTCCAACTAAAATCAGGGAAGTAGAATGGATTTCCGCTTAAGAAAATCCCCAAAGGAGTCAAATTCACGAAGCCACTGACATAATAACCAGAGGGCAATTCAAACAAATATACAACCACAATTCCAATACAGCAGGTAGCAATTTTCAACAATCCAAAATAAGAAACCCTCAATGTAGAAACTACTGCTAAACTGATTAAGAAATGGCCCACTGTCCCAAACTTGGATAACAAATGGAAGGTAAAAAAAAATTGTATAAGAAGAATACCTAGGAGCCCCAGAACAGAAGATCAACACCAATTGATTGAAAATGAGAGAGGGATCTCATCAGCAAAATAAGTTATATTAACTCAATGCTAAGATACTTCACAGTACAAAAATATCTGAGTGTTAGATTAAAAAATAAAGTTGAGAACAGGATTGTCATAGCGGAAATAAAACTAAAATCTCTAATGTATTCTATATCTCAGTGCTGGAGTCAAAATTAAAAGCACCGAGGTAATAAATCAAAGTGCCTAGATAAAATTTAAAGCTCCAACAAGTTTTAACTGCAAAGTGCATTCCTTAAAGTTATACCGTTGATAATGCATGGAACCAAACACTGATCAGAAAGGGGGATGTCCACGTCACACGACTGAGTTTTATGAGTGATAGTAGGGCGCCTACTTAAATTTTAACCCGCTGAAATAATTGTACAAGCGCCAGCATAAAACTGAGACAATCGGCATGTCGTGTTGACTCAAGTTTTCAAGCACCAAGGATTACATAACCCCGAATTCCATGCATAACATAATACAAAGGGGTGTTGTAAAGTTATAAAAGTGTAAATCCTCATCGTTGACCCTAACATGTTAATGAGCCCAATGACAAAGAGATCTAGTTGAATTAATCGCCTATTAGAAGAAGGTTTCCACGCATCTATAGCACCACTGGGATAACTAATCAATCATTGATACTCACAATGTGGCCTAGGGCATGAGTTCTAGATTGAATCACATCAACCCATCTAGTAAGATTCATCCTAGGCATCATTTTCCTCTTTGAATTTTGGTTAAGGTAAATTTTATGTATTGAGAATTTGTGTAGTTTTTAAAAGGAAACCTCCTCTATCTTTCTAAGTAGCTCTCTTTGAGAACCCATAGTGATTTAACCCTTGAAACCCATTTGGACCCTTCCTCTCTAATGCCAACCCTTGACCCTAAACTTGTCTTAGTACTATTTGACATGAATTTAGCAATGTATCCCCTTCCTCTTTTTCTTCATCCACGGCACTCATTGCTCGCACATAACATTTCCTTGGCACGATATCAAAGCCCCAATCCAATAAAACTCACTCGATTACCCTAGGGTATGAGAGATAACCAATGATTCTATGATGATTCCACATAAAACCAAAGGGTAGCACATTTTAAGTCCAACGGTAGAGCCATGGTGTTTAGATAACAAGCAAGGATGATACATCGGTTGAAAGGCAAATTCCTCTACCATAACCATAATAAGATTGATGAGATTGAAGTATGTAGAGCATTCTGAAGGTTAGTCAGAGTTATCACTATGGAAAGACTATAATAGATACCCCTTAGGAAAGTATTTCCATGGAAAAATAACCTCATTAAACTATGGTGCTCATAATAATGAATTGGTTTCCAAATCCCATCTCGTGAAATAGTAACACACAAAGCTTGTAATGTATGTCTTTCTCTTCAATGACTATATGCAATAATGGGCTATTTTAGAAAGTTGTATTCGTTAAATACATATCAAACTTGTTGAGGAAAAGAATACCCCATCTCTGAGAAAAATAGAGCTAGAATTTTGGATGCCGTGACCACTGTGTTGCATTTATGTTTTCTGACTATACTAATGGATATTGAGGATGATGTCGAACTACAAGAACATCAAATGTCACAAATAAGTACCAAACAACAGTCTAAAGCAGTCCAGTAGCTCTTGTTTTCTGAAGGTACGAATGAATAAAAGGAAGAAGTTATCCCAGTGATATAATATGATGACCCTAGCAATGAGACCAAGTCAGAGCTAGTGTTTCAATGGGGACAAATCTATAAAATCTTTAGTGAGGAGAAAAAATAGGACTTAAAGATATATCAAAATATTAGGAGGTCAGGATTGCAAAAAGCAATAGTTAGACCAGCCATATTTCCCTGTACTAAAGTTATTAACTTGTTGATGTCAAAGGCATATTTGTCAATATGCAGATTAAAAATTTCGATGAGGAAGATATTTCCTCTTTCCAACCAGTATCCCTCGACGGTTACTATAAGTTTATAGTCTCCAAAGTAAAGTTGATTACATAATGGGTCACATCTCTATAGCTATATTGCATAACCATCTTGAATAAAATTTGGGTTAAATACAAGAGACTCAGATTGAAGGAAAGTGGCTAATACTTTACTAGAGACTTGAAGTTTCCATATAGGATAGCTATAAACCTATTATGTAGGGTATGAGGAACCAAATGATACATAGTTTCAAGAAGCCTAGATACCTCAGTTACACCATATTACTTCATCAAGCACCAAGTTCAATTGTGTAGCTATTATATATGCTATCCTATTAACAACGGTTACTCAAGTGAAGGTGACCACAACAATGAAAACATCGAAATTTTCCATGTCATCATATCTCTTAGGTATCGTCTATGCCAAGAATAGATTCCCAATCATGGAATGTAGGTAGATTTCAATGGAGCCTCATGTGCATGTGTGTTGTCAGCTACTGTGGGAGCACAAATATGCTATCCACTACAAAAAATATACAAAGAGTTTATAATCCCACTTTATGAGTTAGTTCATAAGGATCCTACAAAATGCATGTCAGATAGAGCTCTTGAAGAAGTGGCCAAGCTCGAGGACTTGTCTCTGAGAAAATAGGGGACATACATGAGGATATACAATTGCATTTAGCCACCCCACGTTTTCCCTAGATACATAACCATCAAAGTGGTGTTACAAGAAATCATGCACCAATCTTATGTGAATGGGATCAATGTGAACTTCGTGAAGGATAAGAAAGCTTCATGGCCCCCTTTGCCACTAATCATCGGTGCATACAAGATGCCATACGTAAAAGATACCAAAAAATATCACAAGACCTAAGCTCGTTGCATTTTCACAAAGAAAAGTTTCAAAGAAATGATAACAAAAGGAAAGTACTCAATCATTGCACTTATTTAGGTTTTAAGTGGCCATATGGAGATGAGTTTTTCACTTCAGATGAGGTATTTAGAATATCTAATACCATGTATGAACTGGAAAAAAAGGCAGAAAAAGGGCAATGTCAGTACCTCCAAAAACAATGCAACAGAGGAAGAAAGGAAGAAGACAGAGGAAGAAGAGGAAGAGAGATGGGAACATGCCAAAAATCTCAAAAAAGAACATAGAAGAATAGAAGCACAACAAATACGAGAGGAAGAGAAGAAAATACGGGAAGAGCTAGATGCTCAAACTAGTGAAGATTATTTGACCACTTTTGACACAACAACCACCATAACCGGAGGACATTTCCCTTTAAGGGATCTCGGGCTTGGTTTGCATGCGCCATCAAAGGGAAAAATCGTGGCCTCACTCAACTCTTTTGTTTTTGTCCTTTAGAAGAAACATATAGTAAATAGAACACAAAAGAAGCTTAAGTTGTCAATGTAGCTAGAGATGGAGGTCTCCTTCGAGACACTAGTGTTCACAACCACATATAAGCAGCTTCTTGTGATGACCTCTTCCAAATGTCGCAAGTGCAATGGCCATATAGTTTAATATGCAAAATTTGAGCAAAGAGATAGCCCAATCATAACATAAATAAGCTTGATTGGAAGCATGTGGAGGATAATTTTTAAGCTTGATTGGAAGTGTTGGAAGCATGTGGAGGATAATTTTTACTATGTCATGAATATGATTCCTTGCGCATGGAGAGTGAAGAACTAAGCAAAGAGGTAGAAATTTAATGAGGCAGGAGAAGAAGCGTAGAAGAATTCTAGACTTACTCAGCCTCATTATAATAAGATCTATTTGGAATGCATGATCAAATAGAAGAACCGATGCAAGAGATTCAAACCATCGTGAAAATATTCAACATAGTTGTTGAAGTAGCCAGAGACCAAGACATTGTTGCTTAAAACATAAATCCAGCTAATCTTGGCAAGCTAGTAAAATGGAAGCAGAAAGAAGGAGAATCTCCTACAAATCTTCCAAGAACTCAATGAGCAATCGAGTGAGACTATGCAGTGATCACCAATTGCAACACAACCAACAACTCATTACAAAAAGATGTCACTACTTCCCTAGAAAAATGTCAATGCTTGCACCAAGGAGCAATAATAGTGATGGAGAGATTCCAACTTCCTTCATTCGAAATAATGGATAACATGAGGCTAGAAGGACAAAGAGCTACCAAGGTAGATGCAATAAAGAATATCTAGAACTTGACACTTAGGGATATCACAAAGGTGACTACAAAATCCATGAATGAACTTGTCTCAGTACCCACATGACATTAATCTAATGAAATCCTACAATTCATCTATGAAGAAAGGAGTGTCCACTCTCACTAGTGAATCCACCGAACATGAGGCTATGCTAGAGCCTTTGAATCCAAAGCAACTGAACATTATTTCATATGATTTTGAACTTTGGGATAATTGTGTAAATTCAAAAGGGGTCCCACACTCTTGAAATGGTGTTATGCAGTAATTTTGTATTTTTTATGTTAAAAGGTCACTTTATGAGAATCGAATAGCCTCAAGGAAGGTGAAAAGATGTAACTTCTTGAGGGAATCCAAAAGATCCTGCAACAGTTACCTTTGTGTATGTAATTTCCCCATTCTGGTAGCACTATGGTTAACCACTATGTCGATTAGATTCCCATGGGTTGGAGTTGAAATTAATTATTAAAGTAGGGAATTAATTTTGGCCTATAATTAATTTAGACCATGAAAGGGTGGTGTATGCCCACAATTTTTGAATATTTAATTATCCGAAATTTTTGTTTTATGAGTTAGAAATGGTCTAGGTGGATCAAGAGGGAACATATATGGATGGATAAGCCCATATGAGTTATTTCCTTCAAGGGATTTGGGAAAAATCAGCCAAAATAAGGGAAAGCAGTTAAAAGCAACTCAAAAGCAGAAAGACGGAGTTTCAATATTTTTGCAAAAGGATCAAGAAGGATTAGTCATTCAAATTCCTAGAAAGCAAGGCCTAGAAGGAGAAAAACTATACCAGAAGTTTACAAAAGGAGTATGAAAGACTCCTTGAAGGATATTTTTCCATTTTGTTCATTTGTATTGAATATATCTGAGCTTTTGTTTGCTTGGGTGATGTGCCCCTTGCAACCAGTTGGGATATGTGCCCCTTCTGTCCATTATAGCTAGTTGAGAGAAACCTTGGCTAGTGAGTGAGGAGTTAGACACCTTGTCCAGCTCATTGTGGTAAATTTTGTAGGATTTCCATGCCATTCCATTTATATTTCCGTCTCTACAAAAAAATTTCATATTTTATGTACTTCCAATTGTCCAATTGCAGGTTTTTGTAGCAGCTTGCTGATGCAATCATATGATGAATGTTGTAATGCTCTCTTAGAGTCATGGCACCTGTACATGATGATGGAAGTTGTAATTCTATATAAGAGCCATAGCACATGTACATGATGTCTAAAAATTAAATATGCATACTTGTGTCATCCAATAATACAGAATTTGTGTTCCTTCTTTGCAATAATTCTTCTTCTACTACATTCTTCTTCCACTATGCTTCAATGTAATGACATTTGGACCAGTTTTGACTTTCAATGTAAAAAACAAACCTCTGCTCAACCAAATTCAATTCTATAAGTTGATACGGGTAGGTAAGATAAAATAGGACCCAACCCTACCTTCATATATGAAAAACGAGTGGTTTAGGTTTTGTTTGGGTCGAGTTGGAATCGTCTAACTAACATGTCCTAGATTTCAATTTTTTCTCCTAGTGATTCAAAATTGCAAAATTAAATTCCCAAATTCTAAACCAAGTGCCTCCTACTACATATTGGGACTTATTTACAAACTATATACATCCAAAGGGAACCATAAGTCCTGGGGTTATTACCTTGTATCCTTGGTTTATCCAAAGGAGACTTCCCAGACGTGATGCACCCAAAAAATGTGCCTCTGTCAAAGTAGGTGTTTGTTAGGGGGCTATGGGATATTATTCGAGTGTTTTAATACCCTATATAAAAGTAATATTAGATAATAATAACTTCCCATTTTCATTCAAATTGATTTGGGAAAATAGTATTTCTCAATGCCAATTTCTAGCTAGTCTTGAGTGTGGGATCCAGGGTGCAAGAAAACTGTTTGTCAAAAGCAATGAACCAAGTCTATATAACCAGATTTCAAATCCATATAACAAATATTATCATTCACATGCATATGTTTGAATTCATTCCCTTTGGGTTGCACCATAATCCATCATTCTCGGGAAATCTATGAGAACCATTGTTTTGAGAGAAAATGGAAATCCACAAGTCTTGGATTCAATTTTCTTGAGCTAATATCTCTGATATCAAAATGGGGATATTACAATGTAAAGTATGTAAAATTGAGAATGAAGCAAAGAAATGGTTTTTTGCTTGTGAATTTGCTAGAACTACTACATGCATGGTGAATGAGAAGAAGCCACTGGTTGGCCTATTTTTTTATGTGAATACTTCGCTTATATTGGTGAATTTCAATGGACTATTTTGAGTTGTTTGTCACTAGAGGATGTGAAATAAGACTTTACAATGTTGTGGTGACTATTCTAAACAATTTATATTTCTTGCTTTACATTTTGTTCTTGTGCAGAATTTTCTTTTCTATGAGTTGTAAATCCTAAATGACATAGAAGAGAAGTTATATTTTGAATATGTCTTTAATTATGTTATTTATTTCATTTATGTTTTTAAATCACTAACTAAACTTGAAATGCATGAAATGAATGTTGTTTTACTTCTCTCCCATTAGGACCACTCCTAGCTAGGATAAAATATAATATGATTTAATTTTTCAGCATCGTACATTTAGAATAGGGGATACTTTTCATTTCATATCCTTTAAAACAATTATAAACAACACACTTGCCTACAACTAGTAAACATCCCACCATTAAATCGTGTCGGGCCATAATCCAAATGGGTTCCCTATTTCAAACAATTTCAAGTCTGATTAGGGCATTTCACTAGGGAGAACTCCTTCTGTTGACATCAAATAAATATGTGTTTCAACAAGACGTTAAAGATGTTCCAAAATAGGAAGTCACTCCATTGGAAAAAAGAACCAAAGAAATAAGAGTTTGAGTTGGAGGATAAAGCATCTACATCAACAGAATAAGTTCCTGATATCCTAGTTTTGAGGTGATCATATCGAGAAAGAAGGAAACCATAAAGGCATTCCCCTCCTTATTTTTGGCTTGTGTTTCTTTATCTATTACTGATAATGATCATAGATGTGCAAAGGAACTAGTTTATTCAAAAATTAGTTGATTCGGATGATAATGATCTCTGGAGGAAGGCCATGGTTAAATAAATGGTTGCGTTGTATAAAAATCAAGCTTGGGATGTAATTGAGTTACCAGCTAGAAGAAAAATAGTTGGTAGCAAATGGTTGTTTAAGAAGAAGTTAAAAGCAGAAGGTAAAGTGGAGAACTACAAAGTTTGCTTGGTATCAAAGGGATATTCACAAGTAGAGGGAATTTATTTTGGTGAAATTGTTTCTCCAATTGCTCAATTAACTTCTATCTTATTCCTTCTTTCTAAAGCTGTCACTTTTGATCTTGAAGTAGAACAGATGGAAGTGAACATGGCATTCCAACATGAAGATCCTAAAAAGGAAATCTACATGAAAAAATCAAAAGGGTTTACAGTATAGGGAAGGAAAGAGTTGGTTTGCAAACTAAATAATTCCCTTTATGATCTTAAAAAATGTCCAAGGATGTGGTACCAAAATCCTAACATATACATCCTTGGATTGGGGTTTGTGAGAAGCAATGATAATCATTATGTATATCCCAATACGGTTGGTAATCACTTTATTAATATATTACTATATGATGATGCCATGTTTCTAATTGGAAACAACATGAATGTCATAAAGAAGGTGAAATCGCATATATCCTCCAAATTTGACATGAAGGATCTTGGTGCTACTAACTTCATATTGGGGATGGAGATTAAAAGAAATCATGAAAACAAAAAACTCTAGTTGAATCAGAAAAAATGTGATGAGACAATATTGCATAGATTTAGCATGCAGGAAACTAACCAGTCAATGTCCCTTTTCTTGTATGTATAAAGCTATATGTAGATTAGTGTCCCAAGGCACGAGAAGAGGAATATAAATGGCACAAGTTCCATATGCTAGTGTTGTTAGTAATTTGATATATGCAATGGTACGTACCATACTAGATATTGCTCATGTAGTGACATTTTTTAGCATTTGTATGTCAAAACAAGGAAAGGAACACTAGACATTTGTAAAGAGGGTCTTTAGATATTTGTTTGGCACCATGGATTATGCAATCCACTACCAAGGAAGACATGGACTAAATAGAGTAATAGATGTACATGGATTCATTGATGCAAACTAGACTGGAGATCTTGATTGCATAATTTCTACAAGTGGTTGTGTGTTTAACCTATTTGGAGGAGCTACCAATTGAATGGTAAAAAGACTAGTGGCAGTTGCACTCTCAACTAAAAAGTTGAATACATGGCGGTCACCCATGCAAGTAAATACTTTGTATGGTTGTAAAGATTGTGTTTAAGTATTGGGTTTGTACATAAAAATGTAAGGTTAGATTACGACAATCAGAGTGCAACCTTTCGGGAAAAGAACCATGCTTATCATGCTAAAACAAAGCATATTGATGTGTAGTACCACTTTGTGGGAGATATGGTTGAAGACAAGACGGTGTTGTTGGAAAAGATTGACACCTTAAAGAATGTTGCAAACTCAAGATGAAATCTATCAGTACTGAGAAGTTCTATTGGTGTAGAGAATATATGGGTACTATTTCCCCAAACTTGTGACCCTGTTAGTATGTGGCCCATTGTTCTACAAAGAAACCAACAAGAGGGAGAATCTTCGGTATGTATTATATTCTTTACATGTGGATTGCATCACCTTATGATTGGGGTATAAATCTAATCGGGGTTAATGGATTAGAGTTATGGATGTTGTGGAATACTTAAATATTGTATTTTGAATGGTTAAGAAATGCGATGATAAATATAGAGTTGTAACTCTAAGTTTTATTGGTTTTTCTCGTTAAGTGTTTCCATGGGAAATCTCTATGTATTGTGTGTATACCATTGTTTAATATATGTTTTTCTTAATTAATTTTATGCATGGTTTCAGTTAACAAGTTTAAAACTTAAAAATATTTGTATAGTGCACATTAGTATAGTAAAACCCAAATTCTATTACTGGATGGAATGGAAAAATAGTGTAAACTACAAGTAATACAAACTAGCTCAAATGGTGCTAGCTTATCTTTGAAGAGAGATGTGTTGGCAATGCTAATTCACAAGAGATTATTACAAACATATGAAAAGGGACATTTAATCATAATCATAGAAGCAAAAATCCTAAACATCCAAAAAGGCTAACCCTACGAAATGAAGCACCAAAAGGTTTGTTAGCCCGAAGGTGTCTAACTAACTACCCAAGGGCATAACTTTTTCATACAATATCTATTTAGGAAACATGATGGATCATTGGAAATAATTAACTAAGAAGTACAACTTTTGGCTGAGGCCCTAGCAATCCTTCACACCCTTGGGCCTCTTGAATTGCCAAAAAACACCATTTTGGGCCTCAAAATAGCCCTAGATATTTGGGATACAAAAAACTGTAGAAAGTTGCCAAGAAGATGAAGAACTATTGTAACTCAATGGAATAGGTGGGTGTCCACCAATATCTAACTATATCGATATGTCCCATTTATGGGCCCCAAGATTTGCATTGAGGGCTATTGTACCCACCTCACAACATGTGGATCCCACAATCAATAGCAGATAGGTGCCCATGCTAGGAGGACTGAGAATTCCAACAAAACCTATATCATAACAGTTTCAATTGTTGAGTATTACTTATAGAAGATAAATATTAAATTGTGAAGTTGTGCACCATTATGAAAAGGATTGTAATAGAAATATACCCTACTCCTATCTTATCTAACCTACTACAAAATACTTCAAGTAGAATTGGAAGGAAAAAGAAAAGAATAAGTAGATCATTTTGATTGGATGCTCAAGTGAATGGCTATGGAATTGAGTATGTGATGCTAGATTTTGGATTGGAGGTAAATATTATGTCAAAAAAATCATGAGAATCAATGGAGAAGCCCACATTCATTTATTACCCCATTTATTTTTTTACTGTGAATCAATATAGAATTTTCTCAATTGGTAAATTTGAAACTTTTCCCTATAATGGGTAAGAATAGTTGTGGACTTCAAATTCATTGAAATTATTGACAACCAATATTCTTATCTTGGCTTGTTTGGTATTCAATGGGCATATGATAAAAATGAGGTGATTAATCTAAAAAAGGAAACCATTACTTTTGAGGTTAATGGGAGTAGGGTGGTTTATCCATTGGATCCCTACTAGGGTCCACGGTATACCAAGCCCGCTGAGGATGTCCTTGAGGAAGTTGTGTTGGAGAACATATGTGTAACTTTGTTTGCAATAAGGAGGGAGGATTATGGTAATCCAAGAATGGATGGATCAATGAGTTGGAGATTAGCCATTCTTTTAACATTGATTCAAAGGAAGTAATGTACTAGAGGAAAAACAACTCTCGTGAGCTACCAACACGAATTACAAAATCCCTTACTTATGATGGGATAGGGGATGTAGATTATTTTTTGGATATTATGGAATATGGAACTGTAGCGAAGAGAAACACAAACTACTTTGGATGTACTACTGAAGGCTACTCTTGCTTGTTGGTCAACTTTACAAAAAGAAAACCTACATGGAATGTACTACAACAAGAAATAATACATTGATTTGTCCCTCTTATTGAGTTTGAATCTTGAGATTTATTAGTGAACAAGGGGAATGTAGTAGATTTATAGAGTTGTATGAATGAGAGATAGATCCCTCTATTCATGTAGAAATTTGCATTTAGATATGGTTGAAGAGAAACCAAAGATCACTTTAGTAGGATACTACTAGGATGAGCACATTGTGACTTAGATAGCTTATCTATTGAGAGAATATAGCTATTTGTTTTTGAAAAACTTCACAAAATGAAAGCCATTAATGGAGAGCAGAAGAGATGAAGATTGAAATCTGTAAGTATGTTAATCTTGTGAAACATCGTCCATACTGGTTAAATCTGGAAGTTAAGGAGAAACTAAAAAGAGAGATTGATCAAATCATGGAGGCGAGTTTGATATTATTTTAGATGAGTTAGAATGGATCAATCCCATCACGATATAGAATAAGAAAGACATAGAGGACATCAAAGTTTTTGTAGATTTCCATAGCCTCAAGTCAACTTATAAATGGATTCTAGAGGTATCATCGGGTTGGGATTATAAAATAAGACAAGAGGAAGACCACTTTCATGATAAAATGGAGATATTTCACATATAATTCATTCCATTTGGGTTGAAAAAAGTCCTTGTAGTTTCTCACACATTGTGGACACTACTTTCAAGGAATATATCCACAAGTTCCTTGGATTCTATTTAAATGAGTGAAATGTACAACATATTGAAGGAGCATTTAAACAATAGTTGATGTTTTAGAGGCGCATACAATTGTAAATTTATTTGAAACTAAAGAAGTGCATTTTTTGCAAACCTTTTGGTAATTTGCAAGGACACATTATATCTTACAAGGGAGTTTTGATTGACCATACCATGAATGTTGTGATTGTGAACCTAAAAATCCCAAACAATGTTAAGTTGTTGTCTTTTACTTTGGGACATACAAGGTATTATTGGAGGTTCATTCACAATTATGTTGCAAGCACATAATCCTTAGAAAATATACTAAATAGGTATGGAGCCATTTTGTTGGTCCCTAGAATGTGAAGTTGATTTTGCTATCTTAAAAGAGAACCTAGTAGGTGCTACTATATTGTTGTTTCCAACCGGAATATTTAATTGTTGAGATTTTGGATGCCTATAGTACATATTTGCGAGCAATACTAGCATGACTAAGAGAAAGTAGCCTATATTATCCAATCTAATTTTCTAGAAAGACATTGTCACACACTAAACACAATTACACCTCTAAAAGAGAGAGGTATTAGCCATGGTATATTCCCTAAAAAAATGTAGCTAGTACCTATCAAGAGGACATTGTGAGATATATACAGATCATTTTGTACTCAAGTACCTAGTTAATAAACCTATTTTCAATGGAAGAATTCCTATGTGTTTGTTGTTGTTTCACGAGCACTCTTTTGAGGTCGTAGTCAATCCAAGTAACCACAATGTTGGTCTTGATCATTTATTATGGATTGAGATGAGTGAATCAAGAGGTGCGGTTGATGATTAAATATTGGATGCATAATTGTTCTGCATTGAAGTTTCCCCTAATTATTTAATAGATACTCCCTTATTCCTAGCCATGGTTTCAACTCCTATAGAGTATTTTACAACCCAAAAACCTCATTTGGTAGCATGAGCTTCAAACTATAAACTAATTATGGGTTAATTGGATAAATGGGAGTGATGAGATTTTATGCCACTATGTACTAGACCGTGAAAGAGAGAATACTAAATGGAGTGTTACTAGGGAGTTATAGGTGGTCATTGTTGTGGTAAGAAAACTACATACAAAGTGTTACAAGTTGATATTTGGTAGGCCATGTTGTTCAAGGATGAAAAATATTGTGTTAAATGATTCTATGTGTATCAGTTCATAGGAATCCTTCGATGAGATATGAGTTTCCCTTACACCCTATTTAGCCACTCTAACCATTGAGAAGCAGATCATTTATTTTATATGTCCTATAAACCCACTTCCTAAGCATTCCAAGGCATGATATATTATCATTACAATATACTAACTTACCAAATAGGTAAAATTTTCACCTACACATTATTTTTAAACCGATGTTCCAACCATATTCATTTTTCAGAACATCATCATATGGTTTGGATGTCCCCAAAGTTTAAACAATGACCAAGGTCACCAATTCCTTAGTCCTACTATCGCAACACTATTACAAGAATTATTAATTCAACATCACAAGAGTAGCCAATATCACCCATAGGCTAATGGCACAATGGATGCTTTGAATAAAATTATAGAACAAGGGTTCATTAAAGTTTGTTAAACTAGCTATGATGATTGGGATGAAGTATCCATGATGCTCTATGCCTACAAAACAAGGATGAATGGGTTTCACATGCAAACACAATTTCAACTAGTAAATGAGCATGAAGTTGTGGTTCTAACAAAGTTTGTAATACTTAGTTTTTTCATTGCACATGGAACTGATATGACATATGAAGAATTGATTGCAGAAAGGCCTGTTGACTTGATACAATTGCAAGAATCCAAGTTCTTAGTTGATTTTATAAGATATTGGAGAGGGATATACATAAATAATGGCATGGTCGCATTAAATCCAAGACTCTGAACTGATGAGATATGATCTTATTGTATGACAAGAAATATTTGAAAGAACTAGGGAAATTGCACATGCATTGGTTCGAGCCATATAGAACTATGAAAAATTCAAGAATCTGGTGTAGCTTTTCTGACTTAGATAGATTAGATCCTTTAACCAGGATGTGAATGGCACTTACTAAATCCCTATACATCATCTTAATGATTCAAAAGTTCAATACTACTCCTGAAAAGGATCTTAGTTAGGTTAGGATTGTAGTCTTATTTTATTTTTTAATGTTTGAAGATGTCAGTTTTATTGTGTCTTCCATTACTAAATTTCAGTCAAGGGTTCTCATTTTTTTTTCTAGTACCTAACATAGACTTGTGTTCTAGGAGAGATTTCAAGTAAGACGAGTTTTGAGAATTCATGACCACGCCTTTATGGCTGAGGAAGGAGGGATTGATTCCAAAGAGTCTTGAACACATTTGTGACTATTACAATAATAATTGTGGGTGTAAAGAGGGTCCATGTTATATGTCTAAGAGAAGTGTCTAGGAGAGTTAGTTGCATCAAGTTCAAGTCATGTCAATAGAGTATAGTGATGTCTAAATGGAAACATGTGATTAGATAATAAGTAGTAGCATGGGATTTGATTTTTGTCAAACCAAGAAGTTAACGTTAGTTATGTCCTATCTAAATAACTATGTTGTGTGATATTTTTGTGTGCATTGGTTATTTTCTTGCATCACACATCCAATGTCATGAATGTTCTTGAAAATGTGATATAGCACCCCCCCCCCCCCCCCTCCTATAATTATATTCCTTCATTTGTTGTATTCCTTAGATCCAAAAATAATCCTATGCACAAAATAACCAAGACTTTATTAAATAAAAAACTATGATATTCATAAATTCTTCACATGCTATTAATATCAAAACCCTTTAGGTAGGGTAACACCATTAAATATTCCTTATGGAAGGAAACACTCCACAAGACATATGTTTGCTACAACTATTACGTCCAATATCTAGATTTCCCATTATGATGATACTCACGTGTATTTATACTATCTCATGAGTACTACTATGCCAACTACCCCTTATTGTTATATTATTTATTTTAACTACTTAGTGAGAATAATTATTACCCACCAATGACCAAAGGTCATATTCGCATTACATTCCTTATCCCCTTGGGTACCTCTATAGGTACCGCATATTATCCTCCCTAGATGCATTACAATATATATTTTTTGTGTGTACTCAATTGACATTCAAGTTGTATCACCAAGTTTCCTCCACTGAAGCTTACAAGCTTGTTTAACCTCTCTAATCTCTAGTAGACAAATTTTATCAAAGGTTGGTACCATTCATAATTTCCTTCATGGGGAAGTCACTGATGTTAAGTCCTCCTAGGTGAAAGAGGCTAATATTGAAGAGATTGTGGACCTACAAGTTGATATAGTAGGTGCATTATACAATAAAGTGGAGAAAAAGAGAATTACAGACTATGATTTATCTAATGGTAATCTATTACCCTTCCTTCAACCTTTGGTCTACATGAACCCAATACCCTTGGAGACTAGTGACATGATGCAAGTGTTGAAATGAGAATTTTGAACCCTAGCATGAATCCTCCCTAATGAAATTACTAAAAAATTTGGCATTTGGGAGTACAAAATATTTTTCTATTGCACCAAATTCCTCATTAGTTAAATGCATCATAATACATTATAGTTGGGTTGACCATGCCCAATGAACACCTAGGACATTCATCTGTTCATTAGGATATTGTTTGAAGGATAGGATGTGAGAATGACATGTCAAGGCATATGTAAACATTGTAAGTGGTCGATCAAGCTTACCATCTATGACAAATATGGTATTTTCCAATGTGGTTGTTAGTTTTCAACATTAAGCTAGCATTATGTTAGGATCTTTACTGAGAGAATAACAAGTACAGCAATCAAACACAAGAGACAATGAACACAATGTTTTTGATCAGGGAAACCATAAATGGAGAAAACCCCACAAGTTCCTCAAAGATAGAATCAACACAAGATGTAAAACCCTAAAACAGTAAGATGCACTCCCGACAGCAGTAATCTTCTTCTTGTCTAGCCCCAGTGTCTTCTCCTTCCTCAACTATGCGCTACACTTGAATGTGTGAGTGATGTGTACTAAATAGAGATCCCAGCTCTCTATTTATACTAATCCCGACATGACTAAAACCCTACTAGGGACGATCTATACTTGGAGAGTCTAATAACCCTAGTGCCCCGGAACTGCGGGGACTTTAACCCTTAAAGAATAGGAGGGTTACCCACTATGACTTGACATGACTTGTTTACATTATTGATCCTCCCAATCGGAACATCAGGGCATGACAACATGACTCAAATACATAATAGATACATCCCGGAATAAACATCGGGTTACAATACATAAGATAAATAAATGAATACATTCCGAAGTTACAAATACATCAACACTCCCTCTTAACTAGGAAGGTATTATTTCGACACAATTTTCAGCACCGGTCTTCTTCTCTGTATCAACTGGATCATCTCGTCATCTACATCTCCAGTCTTCTGAGTCTTCAAGTCATCTTCATCTTCAAGTCATATTTATCCTTCGAGTCTGGATCATATCTCGATCTGGATCAACATCACTGGATCTAGATCATCAATCGATCTGGATCATCATCACTAGATCTGGATCATCACTCGATCTGGATCATCATCACTAGACTGGATTTGGATCATCACTCAATCTAGATTTGGATCTAGATCATCTCTCGATTTGGATCATCACTGCTGGATCTGGATCATCACTCGATCTGGATCTCTTGGAGTCATCATAACTTGATCTGGATCTCACCTGGTCATCATCATGTGTGTGCTATCTCATCATAGGAAGTTCTACAGAGCCAGCCTTCTTTCATGCTGGGTGTATGCCTACCTCCTCGTAGGTCTTTGGTAGCCCTTACATTTGACCTACTCATCAGAATGGCCAACACTCAAATCTGACCTACTAGTTATAAAGGCGGTAGCCCTTATATCTGATCATATAGGACCTAATCCTACAGTCACATCAGAATGGCCAGCACTCACATCTGACCTACTCGTCAGAAAGGCGGTAGCCCATATATCTGATCATATAGGACCTAATCCTACAGTCACATCAGAATGGCCAGCACTCACATCTGACCTACTCATTAGAATGGCGGTAGCCCTTACATCTGTCCTACTCAACAGAATGACCAGCACTCACATCTGACCTACTCATCAGAATGGCGGTATCCCTTACATCTGTCCTACTCGACAGAATAGCCAGCACTCACATCTGACCTACTCGTGAGAATGGCGACAGCCCTTACATCTGTCCTACTCAACAGAATGGCCAGCACTCACATCTGACCTACTTGTCAGAATGGCAGTAGCCCTTACATCTGTCCTACTCAACATAATGGCCACCACTCACATCTGACCTACTCGTCAGAATGGCAGTAGCCCTTACATCTGTCCTACTCAACAGAATGGCCAGCACTCACATCTGACCTACTCGTCAAAATGGCAGTAGCCCTTACATCTGTCCTACTCGACAAAATGGCCAGCACTCACATATGACATGGAAGGAACAAAATCCTTTAGCCATGAACATAATGGCACTGCCCTTACATCTGAGCTGCTCGTCAAAATGGTGGTAGCCCTTACATCTGTCCTACTCGACAGAATGGTCAGCACTCACATCTGACATGGAAGGAACTAAATCCTCTCACCATGATAGAATGGCTTAGCCCTTACATCTAACCTGCTCGTCAGAATGGCTTTGGGACTCATCACTTTCCCTTGGAGGAAACTTCTATCTGGAGAACACCAAGCTTCTCCCTAAAGTACTCAAACTTCACTCTGGCTAATGGCTTTGTCAACACATCAGCTATATGTTCCTTCGTTGCAACATATTGGAGCTTCACTACTTCCCTCTGCACCATATCCCTGATATAGTGATACTTGATCTCGATATGCTTCGACTTGTCATGGAATACTGGATTCTCTGACAACTTCACACAACTCTAGTTGTCACAATGTATACAAGTAGCATCCAACTGGAGATCAAATATATCGGACAGTAGCTTCGATAGCCATACTGCCTCACAACTAGCTAAACAAGCTGCGGCATACTCTGCTTCAGCTGTACTTAGTGCCACACAGGATTGCTTCCTGCTAAACCAAGAGATCACACCTGATCCCATACTGAAGCAACACCCTGAAGTGCTCTTCCTATCGATGGCACTGCCTACCCAATCTGAATCAACATAACCCTCCAGGTTAATATTTTGATTCGCATCATACTTGAGCCCATAATCAATTGTACCCCTTAGGTACCTCAGAATATGCTTTGTAGCAATCAAGTGAACATTTCTCGGATTTGTCAAGAACTAGCTCAAGGTGTTCATGGCAAAGCAAATGTCTGGTCTCGTGTTTGTCAGGTACATCAATGACCCAATCATCTGATGATACATCGTAGCATCAACCATCTCTAAAGAAGCATCATTCAATAGCTTCAAGTTTGATGCCATAGGTTTGGCCATAATCTTGCAGTCCATCATCCCAAACCTCTTCAGGATCTCTACTGCATACTTCCCTTGTCCAAGGAGGATTCCATCCGCACTCTGCCACACCTCCATACCTAGAAAGTAATGCATCATACCCAAGTCCTTCATCTCAAACTCGACAGCAAGCTTTCTCTTTGTATCAGTAATCAACCCATCCATACCTGTCACAAACAAATCATCTACATATAGTAGAAGCATCACTGGGTTGCCATCTTCAACCTTGTAGTAAAGGTTGGAATCTGCTTTACTCTTGGTAAAGCCTAAACTAGATAGAAAGCTATCAATTCTGTCGTACCATGTCCTGGGTGCCTGTTTCAAACTGTACAGGGATTTCTTCAATATGCATACATGAGACTCACTGTCATGTGTCTCAAAACCGAGTGGTTTTTCTACATACACTTCCTCTTCTACTACACCATTCAAGAAATCAGTCTTGACATCCATTTGGTGTATCTCCCATTTCATCACTGCAGCCAGAGCAAGTACTGACCTGATGGAAGTGTATCTGGCTACAGGTGCAAAGGTCTCTTCATAGTCTATTCCCTCTTTTTGAGAGAAACCTCGAGCTACAAATCTTGCCTTATACTTTTCAATGCTACCATCTGCAGCATGCTTGATCTTGTAGATCCATTTGGAAGTTACAACTGACTTCCTGTCTGGTCTTGGGACAACATCCCAAACATCATTCTTCATGATCGATTGGTACTCTTCGATCATAGCATCCTTCCAATCTTTCCGTTCTGTCGCTTCTTCATAACTGGAAGGTTCTTTATCAATGCAATCACATAGTAAAGCTACATACCCGAAACATGATCTAGTCCTCTTTCTTTGTCTGTGATTCTCTTCTGGAGCCCCATATCTTTCCGTACCTTGGATAGTTCTCGTACCCAAACAGGTTTCCTCTTATGAGGATTCTTCTCCAGAGGTGGATCTACAGGTCTTTGTGGTTCTTCAAATTCTCGATCTTCTTCTCGAGTTTCTTCATTCATGGTTGTATCATGAATTCTGGGTGCTTCTGCTTCTTCAGGTTCTTCAGCAAGTCTCTTTCTGGATTTGTTGTAAGCTGTGTCTTCATCAAATGTCACATCCCTGCTGATGTCAATCTTCTTATATCATGAGAAATATATTCTATAAGCCTTGGAGCTTTTAGAGTATCCCACAAATATACCCTTCTTTCTTGAAGGATCTAATTTAGTCCTCTTCTATTTTGGAATGTGGATGTACACAGGACAGCCGAATATTCTGAGATGGCTAACTTCTAGTTTCTTGTCAGAGAAGACTTCTTCAGGAGTCTTGTTCTCGAGTACTCTATGTGGAGTACGGTTCTGTACATACACCGTTGTTCTGGAAGCTTCCGCCCAAAGATGCATAGGAAGGTCTTGATCATGAAGCATTGCTCTTGCAGCTTCCATGATAGTTATGTTCTTCCATTCTCCAACCCCATTCTATTGTGGATTATAAGGAGTGGACAACTCCCTCTTAATCCCTGATTCTTTGCATAGCTCTCTGAATTCATTTGAAGTGAATTCTCCACCATTATCTGATCGAATGGTCTTGATCTTCTTTTCAGTATGGTTTTCGATCAAGGCTTTGAATTATTTGAACTTACTGAATACTTCGTATTTGTTCTTCATGAAGTAAACCCATGTCTTCCTAGAAAAGTCATCAATAAAAGAAACACAATATGCATACCCGCTTAGAGAGTTTCATGACATAGGACCGCATACATTGGAGTGGATGATTTCCAAGATTCCTTTTGCTTTGCTTTCACTGCTTGGAAATGTCTTCTTTGTATTCTTTCCTTTCGCACATCCTTTGCAGACCCCATCATGTTTTGCTTGTATTTCTGGAAGACCTTCGATAGCTTTGCTTGCAATAGGTAGTGCTCTATAATGCACATGTGCAAGCCTTCTATGCCAAAGTTCACTTGGCTCTACTGTGTCATGGACCAAGGCTTGTTCTAGATGGCCCTTTAATTTGTACAATCCTCCTTCTTGTTCTCCAATCACTACCGCATCATCGATAGTCTTTCCTTTTGGCCACATGATGACTTGAACATCTATGAATGCAACCCGTATTCCTTTTGCATCTAATGTTGATATGGAAAGAAGGTTCTTTTTGAGTCCTAGCACAAACAATACTTCTTTCATTATTAGAGATTTTCCAGAGTCTAACTTATATGAAGATTCCCCACTACCTTTTATTGGATATTGGTAGTCATCTCCTAGCTTTACCTTGTGAGGTGACTCATGTTCTGATAGTCTAACAAAGGATTCCTTGAATCCAGTCATATGTTTGGAAGCCCCATTGTCTATAATCCAATCATCACTACCATGAGTAATGTTACTTGTGAGAGCTGATATCAGAACATATTCATCCTCGCTTGAAGAATCTTCACTTCCATATCTGGATCTCTTCCTGGATGGTTCATCATCCTCTGCAGCATGAGCATGATCTCTTCTTTTGTTTCTCTTCTTTACTATCTTTTGTTTGTTAGGACAATTCCTTGCATATTGTCCTGCTTCTTCACAAGTATAGAATATGATCCTAGATACATCTCTTCTAGTATTATTTTTGTGAAAGTGCTTACCTCTAGAACCATGAGATTTTCTCTTGCTTGACTTGGAGTGAGACTTGGAATGTACCGTAAGAGCTTGGTCTTCACTTCCCATCTTCTCTTCTCAAGCTGCTATCCGAGCTTCTTCTTGAGAGCACTCTTCCCATAGTCTGCTGAACTTAACTAACTTCTTCCTAGCATAGATTCCTTGGATGAAAGAACCCCATGACCTAGGAAGGCCATTCAATGTAGTCATTACAATCTCTGCATTTTCCACTTCTTCATCAACTACTTCTAGTTGCTCTTTGATCTGAGAAACTCTTGTGAAGTAAGACTGGATTGTTTCTACATTCTGAATCTTCACATTCTTCAATTGGTTTCTCAGGGTCATCTTCCGATTGATGTTCTTCCCTTCAAACAATTTGGTTAGGGAATCAAACATAGCTTTAGGTGTCTTGAGAGATGACACCTGTAGGATAAGGTGATCATTGATATAATCAGCAATGATCCTCTTTGCCATAACCATATTCTTCTTGTGTAAGGCCTTTGCCTCACCTCCCTCTGGAACTGGAACCTCCTCATAAATGTAGGAGTCTAATTCATTTTCTTACAGGACGAAGGAGATCCTATACTTCCAGGCTCGAAATTTTTTAGCTCCCTCAAGCTTTTCATCAAGCTTGGTATGATGAGACATCTTAAATGAGAACCTCAAATGGAAATACAAAATATTTTAGATCTTACTAGGTTCAAGATGTCGAATCTGAAACTTGAGCTAAAATCCTGCAGAGCTGGTTCAGGAGCAAATTAGGGTTTTGCTTTTCCGGAGTTCTGTCTACCCAAATGCCTTGAAATTCGTCCCTAACTTCGATTTTGGGGAGGAGATCAATCTAGGCCTGGGCTCACTAAAAAATTCCTCTTATGTGAAAATCCCTAATTTTCGACAGCAGTGACAGGTCCAAAACTGAAAAACCTTAGAATTGGATTCTGCTTCGACAGAAAGATGCGCCCTAAGGAGGAGAGTTGTTCCACCTTAATTTTGCTGAAAATCTGTGAAGGAAGATCCACAAACTAGGAATCCCTAGTTCTCGCAGCTGCACAGTGTCTTCTTCGCAGGTTAGCTCTGATACCATGTTAGTTTTTCAACATTAAGCTAGCATTATGTTAGGATCTTTACTGAGAGAATAACAAGTACATCAATCAAACACAAGAGACAATGAACACAGTGTTTTTGATCGGGGAAACCATAAATGGAGAAAACCCCACAACTTCCTCAAAGATAGAATCAACACAAGATGTAAAAGCCCAAAAAAGTAAGATGCACTCCCGACAGCAGTAATCTTCTTCTTGTCTAGCCCTAGTGTCTTCTCCTTCCTCAACTATGTGCTACACTTGAATGTGTGAGTGATGTGTGCTAAATAGAGATCCTATCTCTCTATTTATACTAATCCTGACATGACTAAAACCCTACTAGGGCCGACCTCTACTTGGAGAGTCTAATAACCCTAGTGCCCCAGAACTGCGGGGAATTTAACCCTTAGACAATTGGAGGGTTACCCACTATGACTTGACATTACTTGTTTACATTATTGATGCTCCCGATCGGAACATCGGGGCATGACAACATGACTCAAATACATAATAGATACATCCTGGAATAAACATCGGGTTAAAATACATAAGATACATAGATGAATACATTCTGAAGTTACAAATACATCAACAGTAGTCAAGGTGTTATCATTTATTTTATAAATGATCCCCAAATTATACTAGAGTTCTAGCTACTAGGTCTTAAATTCATGAGGAAATAGTCAAAATGGTAGTGTCCCCTCGACTATATACAATGGTTGAGTTCTACACCCAATGCATAAGGTTGAATTGGTGCACAATTTCACTAAACCTATTTCACTTTCGGTTATTCATTTCTTTTATTTTCTATGTATAAGTGGATCTCACCACAATGAAAACTATAGTTAGTCGGAGAAGAGACAATGTAATAAATTTAGTATGACTTGTAGACAGTCTGCAGGGACTCTCAATACACAGTGTTCAACATTGAAACATTCTCCAAATCGTATGACATAATTGTAGAAACCGTGACAAATTCCATTCAAATAACCTAACCTCCCATTAATTTGCATGATAGTAAGATTTCATTTGTTATGGATAGGGACCATACCTACATTTGACCCTAGGGTGTGAACAAGTCTAAATTTAATGTGTCACTTCCATTCTACTTGACAAAGAAGTTTATTTATGGTTAGAGGAAAATAAAAAGGCAATTCCTTGTTGAGGTAACCTATATATTGCTTGATGCCGTTCAACAATCGTACTTAGATGCTTGAGACAAGAAAACAACTCATTCAGGTCTAAGCATGAAGATGAGGAAGGAATCATTTCAAGATTTAATTTTGATGAGATTCAAACGATTGTTTAGAAGGAAACTAAAGGTGCCTTAATCCCCGAAAATACAAGAGTTTCAGTTTTTCCTACAATGCTCACACAACATGTCCTAGACGATGCCATTTACTCGAGATGCCTCAAGTTATTCCTAAGTGAGGTAAAAACCTTTTTGTAGGGGAGGATATACCAAAGAATCCACTATTGGTAAAGCAACTATTTAAGCTACCCTCATCCATTCCAATGTGACTGATTAATCCTTCAACTCAAAGTGTGCCCACAAACTTCCTAGTTAAACGGTATAACAAGCTATAATATATTGCTAATGATACTTTGTATAAGAACCTAGAAGATTTTGCGGCCCAACATGACATTTCCTCCATGGAGGAAATATTACATACCTATGACTTTGCACATAGGCAAGGCCATCAAACCCTTATTACCATTGGAGATGACCACATAATTCCATTGCAAATATTCCTATGGAACCCATTGTGTAAGAGGTGTCCAAACCAAAAATGTCTACCTTACCACAAATAATGATATCTCTATATCAAGCTACTCATCTTGACATTTCAATGCCACCATCACTATAAGGAAAAAAACTTCTAGTTGAGGTTTTTGTGGAACCTACCAAAAATGTCTTCTTTTTTCTGTTTATAGAGGAGGTTGTTAGCAGAGGCTAGTGACCCGTGGTCTTATTAAATCGTAAATAAACCACTAGTGCACCCTTACAATATGCATCAATGGATCATATGTTACTAAGCATTGAAGACAAAATACCTCAATATTGAATGAAATTTTGATTTTTTTTAAATTTGAGTTTGTAAGTTCATTTAATATAACAAAAAACATTGAACCCTCTCATTTTTTTTGTAAAAATATATACATATATAAATGGTGCATTAGATACACATAAACACACTAGTGTGATCATACAAAAATACAACATCAATGCTCCATAATAAATGGGCTACTAAGGAAGGATAAATAAAACATGAATGGTGTGTGTTAAATAACTAAATGCATCAGTGAGCATTAGAATATTTTAACATAGAGATGTTCACAGATGGATTAAAATTATAATTTGCTATTTTTTAAAATCCCCACAAACTTCTCGATGAGGTAACTTTCACAAAATTCATTGGTACAATTTAATTAATTATGCACCGCTTCAATTCCATAAAGCACCAATTAATGGTGTTCTTAAGTGAATCATGTGCACTTGTGTGATAAATTGTAAATGGCACTAAGGTAGGATAAAATAAAATAAAAACCACCCTGTAATTCCATTTTCAAATTTAATTTTTTTGGAAAATAGAGAGCACCAATGCAAGATATTACTGTACGAGCATTCCATGTTTAGTGTTGCTTAGTTATCACCCTCCCCGACCTTCAATTAGTTAGTTGATTGGAGAGGTTTTCCAATTGTGAAAAGTAGTTGGAAAACTCAAATCTTGTGTATGTGGAAACCATGCTTCATGTGTCGGCAAGACACCAAGTAAATTGTTTCTTATATAATTATTTAACATTACAATAGATTCAAATTGGAAATTTGTCCATAATGTGCATGTTTCTCATTTTTTTTTAAATTCTATATGGAGTGTTCGATTCATTTGACTCGCATAAAAGATGGTCCTTTCTATTTTCTTACAGAGAGCATTGTTAGCAGTGTATTCCAAGGTGAAATAGCCACACCACAAATAGTGCAGTTTTAATATCTAAAATCACCATTGACAGTGCTTTCAATGTACATCAATAAGTGCACCATTACATTAAAAAACATTATATGCTTTGATAATAGTGCATCTATGGAAGACACTGTAATGCTAAAACACGGTTAATAGTTAAAAAGTTAGTTAACTAATGCATTTTTTAGTAAAACCAAGCACCATCAACAATGCTTTATAGAACTAAAAATGCACCGATAAACTTTAAAAAGAAAACACCAACATGTGGTTATTCACTTTGAAGTTAGTTAACCGTTGCATTGTTTATTAAATATAACCACCATGAATAATGATTATTATGAATAAAATAATGCATCGAGCAAAGTTAAAAATTAAAAACACATCTTTTTTTGTGCTTTATAATACAATGAACCATCGGTAACAATGCTTCTTAATGTTACAAACAAACTGGAAAAGTAAAAAAAAATCAACATATGTCAACAATGCACTTGTAATTGTAAAAATCACTGACCAGGGTGCATTTTTAATATAAAGATGCACCATTAACAATGCAGACAAGTATTACAAATGCACCATTTAAACCTATAAAGTTGCAAACATATGTAATGGTGCTCTTTTTAATAACTAGAAGCTTCATAAGCAACGCATATGAATATCAAAACCGCAACGCTTGAACTTAGAAACCTTAACCTAGAAACCTCTCATGTGGTGCATCTAATATTATTGTAGCACTAACGGTGGTTCATTATGATGTCATAAAAACATCGACATCATTTTCAACTATATAATATCCCACTCAGTCAATGCGCTTTGAATTTTTTGGAAGCACCAGCCTAATGCAGATGTTTAGTTTTAGTTCACCATGATAGTGCCTTGTTTTTATAGTGGCACACCGATGTTACCAATGTGCTTTTAATAAGGGAGCATCGATAAACCCTACCAACTTCCATCGATAACAGTGCACTAGTTGTACTTAAGCATTGATAACATTGTGTTAAGTTTTTAAGGCACATCAATTATGTTAAACAGTTTTAAAAAAAATAAAAATTAATTATCCATAAATAAAATTGATTATTTAGTAGAATTTGTTTATGTTATATAGTTATGTTTTTTTCGAGGAAAAAATATATTTTTATTCAAAAATGAATATAAATACATTCTTAAGGTGCATTAACACTATGGAAAAGAGACGTGTAAATACTAGGCACAATATATCTCCTATACACATAACCACTATGAATGCCTCGTGGCCCTCATAATTTTCTTCGGAAATCAAAAGTAAGTCCCAAAATGATAAAACTGCATATCAAAATATATTTTGTCTTACATACCTTATGAAGTTTAAGATTCCAAGATTAGAGCAATCATCCACCTTCACCTTATTTATAACTTTAACATTATTCTTTTAAATAGAGAAGGGTTAATTGAGGTTTGTCTTCATATTTCTATAATGTTTAATAATGTTTTCTGAGGTATTTCCTTCTATGTATTCATTGAGATGTAGTATGCCTCGATATTTTGTCAACCCTTCGATAATTTTTTTGCAAGCATATTTATTTCTCTATATATATGGAAGAAAGTGATGTAAGTAATAGTGGGTGTGACAACTTTAAGTTGAGCTCTTAATGCCTATAGAATATTATCATGAATTTTCTATTCATTTCTCATTCAATTGATGACAAAGGTGGAAAATCCAAATACCTAGATATGATCAATATGACGGTAGTGTGCATGTTTTCGTAACGCCTATAGTGCTAACAACTTGGCAGGACTATTGGAGCCTCTACCCATGTTGGCACAATATTGTTGATATTTTTGTCTTTCACAAGAAAAATCAACCTCATTGGATAATCCTTAGTGATCTCTAAGATATCCTCTACGTTTTTATAGAGGTGGTACTCCTCTTGGATTGATCCCTTATAAATGATTGGAAAAGTTGTTACACAGCTTAATAACAATTTACTCTTTAATAGTATTATTTTTTTAGTTTATCTTACTACGTGAGAAGGACTAGGTAGGTTAGAAAATAAGATAAAGATAAATATACGAATATATTGTAGATAAAAGAAAAGGGAAAATGGTAGCCACAACTATCCCTTTTGACTATTTTAATAGATCGTTAATAACCACAACTCTATGGAAGGATGCAAAAATGCAAAAATGAAATGATAGTGGCAAAGAGATTTAATAGATTAATTCATTCACATCAACTCAGTGTTGGTTGTGGAGCCTAATCTTCCTGATTCAAGAGTTTTTCTTTCAGACGTGCTTAAATACCAGTACTATGATGGGGGGTGTGGGGGAATTTTTCCCCACAAAATTCCCCATGGGGGCTTCAAGGGGCAGATACTCGGTAGAAAAAATTTAGGAAAAAATGCCTTGTAAAATGTTGTAATTTCAGAGTCATTAATTGGTCAATAATGGGTGATTTACGGGCCCATGGTTTTGGGAATCCCACAGTATTTTCCAATGGTATTCCCTTTATAAAAGGAAGGCATTGTAATATGATTATGTATTGTATTGTATCATTGTGAAAAACGATCTTTGTCATTGTGTGAGAGAGATTGTGAAAGAGTGAAGAGTAAGTGCAGCAAGTGCGTTAGAGGTTGTATCCCTACATTTTGTTGGACAATATAATAATAAAAGGACTAGCAATTTCTGTGTGGACATATCCCATCTTGGGTGAACCACTTTATATTGGCATCTCTCTTGTAATGTGTTTATGTGTTTAATATTTGCATCTTGTTTATTGGTATTACTTTCCAATCCTATTTTTCTAACAATTGGTATCAGAGCCAAAGGTCTATTTGGTTGGTAAACTCGTAGGAAAGAAGAGTTCCTGGTTTGAGTGGGAGCAAAGGAAAAAGAAGGAAAGTTTAGGGTCGAGAAATTTAATGGCCAAAACTACCAATTATGGAAGATGCAAATGGATGACTATCTGTACCAAAAGAATTTGTTCCTGCCATTGGGTAGAAAATAAAAACGGTCGATGACTATAAAGGACGAAGAATGGGAGGTTCTTGACAAAAAGGAACTGGGAACAATACCACTATGCATGGCTTCATCAATGGCTTTCGATATTTAAAAATAAAATACAACAGAGGGTGTGATGAGCACATTGACTAAGCTCTATGAAAAACCCTCGACTTCCAACAAGGTATTTCTAATGAAGCATTTATTTAATATGAATATCTAATAAGGTGGATTTGTTACTGACCATTTAAATGAATTTAATACGGCTACTAATCAACTAAATTATATAGGAATGAAATTTGATGATGAGGTTAGGGATATTCTAATATTGTGCTCGTTTCCAGAAAGATAGAATGGCTTGGTCATGGTTGTAAGTAACTCTACCTCAAGTTCAAACACTCTTAAATTTGATGGTGTTGTTGGTGCTATTCTTAGCAAGGAAATGCGAAGAAAAAGAACAAGTGAGACATCAGGTAATGCATTGACCATGGTGAGAAGGGGAGAACAAAGGGAGAGAGGAAAGAGCGAGGTAATCGCAGCAAGTCTACAAAGGGAAGATCCTATTCCAAATTGGGAAACATAGAGTGTTGGAACTGTTGTAAGAGAGGACATTTGAAGAAAGACTACAGAGCTCCAAAGACGAAAGGAGACGAGCAACAAAATACTACTCAGCAAGTTAATGTAGCAAGTGATGTGTTACAAGAATGGTTTGATTCTTGCATTAGATAATACTAGTGATTACTACGTAGTAGACTCAAGGGATTCATGTCATGCTACACCCCACAGGAAATTCTTTCATGATTATGTTCCAGGTGATTTTTGACATGTTTTATTGGGGGATGATGAACCATGTAAAATTGTTGGAATGTGTAAGGTATATATTAAGTTAAATAATGGAAATGAATGGCTGCTAAAGGATGTAAGACATATTCCTGCTATGAAAATAAATATGATCTCAACATGGAAGTTGGGAGATAGCGGTTGTTTGTCTACGTTTGAAAAAATGTGGTGAAATATCACTAAAGGAGCACTGGTAATAGCAAAAGGAGATAGGATTGGTATGTTGTATTTATATCCTCGTAATATTGATTATTCTATCTCTATAGCTTCCACAGAACTAGGTGCAACATTGTGGCATCATAGGCTTGGCCACATGAGTGAGAAAGGGATGCAGCTTCTCCACTCAAGGAAATTTCTTTGAGATTTGAAGCAGGTAAGTTTGGAATTCTGTTAGAACTGTGTTTATGGAAAATAGAAGAGAGTCAAATTTGTCAGGGTTGGGAAACATATGAAGAGTGAAAAGTTAGAGTTTGTGCATATAGATGTATGGATACCGACTCAAGTACAATCTCTTGGTGTCTCTAGTTATTATGTTACTTTTATAAATGATGCAACTAGAAAAACTTGGGTTTACTGCATTAGACATAAATTTGATGTGTTTGCTACTTTTAAGAAGTGGAAAGTGTCAAAACCCCAAATTTTCACAAAAAATTAAAATTTTGAAATAACATAAAATGTCGAGACTACAGTTTATTAACAGTTAACGGTTAGCAAAAAGAGAAACAATTAATAGATTAATTTGCATAAAACTCAATTATGTTAACTCGACAGTTTTCTTATTAACACAATCTTAATTTTATCTTGCGCATTAATTCTATATTTGGTTTACTGATGAAATCTATTTATGGCAGTAGGTGGAATCTGACTTTGAATTCCGGGGCTTACTTAGCATTTATGCTAACGCAAATGGATTATTTGTTCTTACAGGTTTACAGGTATAAATGACCGAGTTTCATCTTTAAATTTATAAAGCATCCTGTAATATTTCTATTTGCAATTAGAAAGCTTAGATTATAAGTTGTTGTAATCCAACCTACTTTCTTAAGGTAACACAGTTTGTTTTCTTCGGTTGCTATCGTATACGAAGTTCGGATGATTGTATTTCTTCCTGTAGAGTATGTAGCGACAGTACTACTTCCTTTGGTTCTGAGCAATTTATTTTATCTACTTGATATTCTTTATTTTCAAAAATGCATACCCTAACAATTCTATATTACATTTATTGTATTAGTTTCTAGCTAAGAACAACTTCTAGGGTTTGTGTTTTTCTTATCAAGCCAATCTTTTCATCTTATGTTAACCTTAGTAATTTGGTAAGAATGTAAAACTATACTCCAAGTAATGAGAAACTGCCACAACGTCTAAGATAAGATCTCATGGATCTGTATTAAGTAAAAGAGTTCATAGGGAAATGTTGTTACATTTCACTTTGCCATTACATAGTTTGCTATCAAAACTTTGCTAGTTTCTAAGATTTAAAAATGTGCATAAACTATTTGTTTATCGACATAAAAGGTTTTTATTAGTGTTACATTTGCATAATACTTATGATCCTACCCCAAACGACACTATGCAAATTACACAAGTTGAAAGCTGTGTAATTATTTACATCACCATGAAAAGAACTGGAACTAAAAGATAGTTATTCTTACACCATTAACTTGACTGTTTATAAGTCAATGATTTTATAAATTATCCTAAATTACTATAGGTAACAACTTAGTTATTACACCCTATTTCACAATGATGATATTACTATAAGCTTTGATGGTTTGTAACTAAATAAAAAAGGGTTAATACTCCCATATACACTATGCATATAACTAACGATAATGTTAATATAATTTTGTAATGTCTCCCCACGATACTCATTAGTATAAAATACTATGTAAAAGGAAACATAATCCTCACTAGCTTTTATTAGCGATATCTCATAACATTGGTAATTGTTAAAGTATATAATGTATTTCTTTTAGGTTACGAGGCTAAGGATTATGTTATGTAATAAGTCAACGTTATGATAACGTTGCAAACCCACGCCAATGACAAGCTATGTACCAAACGTTTAAACTATTATCATAATATGTGAATCCCATGCAAAACTATAGAGATCATGAGTTATTTGATGAAATCATTGGGTGATTAAATGATTGTTATGAAAACGCAGGTGACTATGGAAATTCGACCCACTACATGATTATATTGATGCGACCACGTGGAAGTTTCTTGGCCATGCACTGGTTGCATAAATAGTTTTTAACCCTAACCCTTGGCTCATTCGACCTCCGACATTTGCGTTGGCCCTGCAGGATGCTCTCCAAGCTCCCATGGCGACCGTGAGTTGCAGAGACTCCTTCGCTGGTGTTTGTCGTGTCTTACTCCCTTGAGTTGGGTTCTATTGTTCGCCTTCACTGCAATTTCTTTCTTTTGGTCAGAGTTCACTGCCCTCCTTGCACATGGCTTTACCGTCCGCCTATGTCGTCCTTTTTTGTCCTTGTATCATAGTCTATCATTGGTGAAAGCTTGAGCTTATTGTATGTGATTGCAAAACTCCTTTGTCAAAGGGTTTTAGTTTTCCTGCTTGTATGCTGGTAACACCCCGACTCCACACTAATTGACTTCTTCGCAGCCTTTGCTCAGGCATACCCCACCTCTGTTGATAGTTGTGAAAGACACCAGAGTCCCGTCGTCTCCATCCTCGGCGAGAATGAGGGTTTGGCTCCTTTTAGTGTTGGTCATGGTGTTACTGTTCGTCTGGGGCTCCATCGTTTTCACTTCTAGTTAAAGGTGAGTAAAAATAATAATTGAGAGCTAAGGTTGTTTATTGTTCTTCTCCGTATAAAGGTTTCCAATTTTTAATTAGCTTTGGTTCTTTATAATGCAGGTTGGCTCGTCTCCAAGGTTGACCGTCGTGCTGTATAATGGCTCCACGAATCGTTCATGGTAAGCTCCGGTTTCAAATAAGGTTTCCCATGCTTGTACAAACTCTTGTAGTTGGAGAAGGTTTCGGGCGTGTTACACCTAGTATTGGGTTGTTGTGCTTCGTTTTTATAGTTTTTGTTTTGGTTAAAACCCTTGCTTGTCGCAAGGTGACTCCGGCTTTTAAGTTGTAACTTATGAAACTCTCCTCCCATATTAGGGTTGAACTTACAGTTTTGTAATAATATGTTTATATTGTCCATACTCCATAACAAGATATGGGTATTCGGCTTTTTTGCTAAGTTTCTTTTTGTACATTGGTAAAGTTTTGACTTCCATTCGGCCTTCGGGCTCGTTATTATAATGTAAATATCTTAAGACAGTCTGTTTGTAAGTTAAGTTTGTTCTCCTTTATGTTTTTGTATTTTATCTCTGTGTAAATGAATTTAAATTGTTCTTTTAATGGTTATATAAAAAGGAACTAAGTTTACTGCTTATCTTGGGTTACTACTGTAATGGTTTTGTATATTTTAAAGGAAATTGAGTAATTTCAGCTCAAAATTACAAGCTAGGGTTTTAACCCTATTTAACTTGTAAAAAGATATTTTCTGTACTGTTTATTAAATAGATTAGATTACTACTAAAAGAATTTTAACGCATTTCAATACTCAAGGATTTCCAGCTTAGGGTTTAATGAATTAAACTCTGGTTCTTACTTTAAGATTCCTTCATTTTGTTTAAAGAATTGTGAATTTATAAACGATATTATTTATGTAATACTATTATCTGTATATAATATAAATACTTAAGTTTGTATTTGTGCATACACTTATTTAAATAAGACTGTGACTAATCTGTAACAGTTTAGTTTCTTATGTTTGTACATAAAATCCAACCACTAGATTATGACTTGGTTGTTTTTATTAGAACAAGGGTATTATTAAACTAGGGTTCGACCCTATAGTTCTCTTTTGCAGAAAGATAAACCTGTTAGTATTTGCAGTACAGTTCTTATATAGATATGCAATGTTAATTTATTAAGTTCTTATTGTTTTTCTGAATTGTTATCTAGGGTTTTAGTAGGATTACTCGTAAACATTAATTTAGTAATGAGTCTGTTTTTTTTTTAAATAAAAGAATAATTCTTTTCTAAAAACCCTTTCGATTTATAGTAACTAATTATCTTAGTTAGTTAACAATATAATTAATTAAACTAAGTATTTTATTCTATATCTTAATACCATAATTATTTTCATATCACTATTCCGAGTTAGTAGTATCTGTTAGTTTTTAAACTATTATGAATTCTAGTAAACTAGATACGGTATCTGATACCTTTGTTTGAATTAAAAGTAAACAAGTAGTTTAGCTTTATTTCTTCTACTGCATAAGCAACATGTTAATAAGTATGATACAAGGAAAATAAACATGTGTCATAGCACAGATTACCATCCTGCATAATTTAAATTCGATAAAAAGAATAAGATACTGTGTATAGCATAATCTATTTCCTATTAGAGTATTTATAAAGAGGATCCTTCTACCTGTGCTGAGTTATTTCTATTTCTTTTTCTAATGTACTTACCTACAAAATCTGGTTAACAAGAACATATAAGAATAGGTTATTGTTCTTTGCTGATAATAATCTTTAAACAGAAATAAGTTACATTGATATAATGAAATGCATAATACATCTACTCATTTTAGATTCCTATCATATCTTCATCTATTTTAAACACACTACCTGTGCTAGAGTACGGTCTGGTCTATTCCAGACGGGAAAAAACATAGGTTAGGATTAATTTCATCAATTACAGATTCAATATTCAAATAACTAAAGGGTTAATAGCTCTATCAGTTCACTACAAACATGTGATCATTCATTCTCCGATATAAAATTTTAACACAATCAATAAAAGACTATAGAACCTGTTTAAAGTTGGATGACAACAGCGTTGGGAGGTCGGTCCTCCCTACCAACTCCTGGAGAGCGCTCAAACAACGACTTCTCAGGACCCCCGAGCCCGTTCCTAGTCTCCTTGGCTGAGAATTGGTAGAGCAACCAACAAAATACTAGTCCAATGACTCAGTACTAACTCTGCACTTAGCAGCAAGATCCTTCAGCTGAATAGCTGCACTAGATCACTTTCTGTAGTTTACCCCTCAAACACCTTCCACAAATTCCCTTCCCAATGAAATCCTTTGAAGTACATTCACCTGAATGATTCTCCTCCTGGAATGAGCAGCCTCAGCTCTCTTCAATGGGCTTCTTTATTAAGATTGCCTAGGTCTTTTTTTGGGTTAGTTGTCATTAATTGAGCCACCTGCTCTTATCCCACTTTCTTGGGGGATCATGACCCCAAATGTAGGGAGGTTGTCACCTGCAATATTGGAAGTGTTTGAGGATGTTGCCACTTGTCTATTTTCTCTTCACCCAGTCTCCTCCACCAACTTGACCAGTAACACTCTTTTTAACAGCTCTCCCAAGCTATTGTCTCCACTTTTATTTATTTATAATTAAAATATTCAGAATTACATTCAATATCCTTGACTCTGCTGAGTCATCATTTACAACTTAGCATAAAATTTAACATAATGTCTTGGAATAAAATCAAATAAGATAATATTATTTTGCAAAATTGGGGCATGTGACAGAAAGCTTTGGTTGAGAATGAGACAGGGAAAAGATTGAAATGTCTCAGATCTAATAATGGAGGTGAATATTGCAGCAAGGAGTTTTATAGTTATTGTTCATACCATGGGATTTGTAGAGAAAATACAATCCCAGGAACACCACAAGAAAATGGTGTGTCACAAAGGATGGATAGGACAATCATGGAGCGTGCAATATGTATGAGATTTCATGCAGGGTTTCCCTTACAGTTTTGGCCTGATGTTGTAGATATTATTTTTTACTTAATAAATAGAGGGCGTTCAATAGCTTTGGATGGTGGAATTCCAGAGGAGGCATGGACATGTAAAAAGGTAAACTACTCATTTATGAGAACTTTTGGTTGTGAAGCTTTTTTCCATATTGATAAACAAAATAGAACAAAGCTTGAGGATAAATCCAAGAAATGCACCTTTATTGGATATGGGGTTGATAATTTTGGTTATCACTTATGAGATTATGAAAATTGTAAAATCATTAGGAGTGGAGATGTAGTATTCAATGAAAAGGTTATGTATAAAGATCAGTTGCAGGGAAAGAAAGAGGAAAAGGAAAACATAGAGTACACATTGCTTGATGAAATCAAAGAACATGAAGTTCCAAAGGTAACAGGAAATCAAGAACAAAATTAGGTACCTCAAAATCTTGCAAGTGTAAGAAGATCTACTAGGTTAAGGAAACCCCCTGAACGATTCTCTCCTTCACTATATTATTTATTGATGATTGTTTCTCATGAACCAGAATGTTATGAAGAAGCAATGCAGGTAGAAATTAGAAAGAAGTGGGAGCAAGGAATGAATGAGGAGATGGTCTCATTGGTAAGAAGCCAGACTTGGAATTTGGTTGAGTTGTATGAAGGTAAAAGAGCATTGCAGAAAAAATGGGTTTACAAGTTGAAGGAAGAAGATGGAGGCAAGAAGTAGTATAAGGATAATTTTTTTGTAAAGGGGTTTGCACAAAATAAAGGTATAGACTTTCATGAAATGTTTTTTCTTGTTGTTAAAATGAATTCAATTAGGACTATTTTAAGACTGGTGGTGGTAGAATATTTTCATCTTGAACAGTTAGATGTAAAAACAACATTTCTCCATGTGGATTTGGAGGAAGATATTTATATGTAGCAGCCATAGGGGTATGATGTCAAAGGGAAGGAGAATTTGCTTTGCAAGTTTATGAAGACTTTGTATGGCCTGAAGAAAGCTCAAAGACGATGGTATTTGAAATTTGATAAGTTAATGATATAATAATGTTATAGTAGATGCCATTCTGACCATTGTGTTTATTTCAAGAGGCTAGATAATGGAAGATATATTATTTTTTTATTGTGTGTGGATGACATGCTTGTAGCAGGGTCTAACATGCAGGATATAAATGTGCTCAAGAGGAAACTAGCTAAATCATTTTCGATGAAGGATTTGGGTGTTGCAAAGAAAATCCTTTGTATGAGAATAACAAGAGCCAGAAAAAATCGCAAATTGACATTATCTTAGGGTGAGTACATAGAAAATTTGTTGGAGAGGTTTAGAATGTAGAATGCAAAACTAGTTAGTACACATTTTTCCAACCATATAAAACTAAGTAAGGAGATGTGTCCCAAGACTTGGGAAGAGATAGAATACATATCCAAGTTTCCCTATTCATTAGTAGTTGGAAGCTTGATGTATTTCATGGTGTGCACAAGACCATGTATATGAAAAATCCAGGTAAATAGAATTAGAGGGTATTATAATGGATTCTCAGGTATTTGAGAGGTACCACTTCTCATGCATTATGTTTTGGAGGTTCAGACCTTGTTATACAGGGATATGTTGATGCAGATATGTCAAGTGATAAAGACAACAGGAGGAGCACCACATGGTATGTTTTTACTATAGGTGGAATAGTAGTGAGTTGGATTTAAAAACTGCAAAAGGTTATCGCACTTTCAACCATGGAAGCATAGTATGTTTCTACTACAGGGGCTATGAAAGAGATGATTTGGTTGCAGAGGTTCATGGAAGAATTGGGTAAGAAGCAGGATAATAGTAGGTTGTACAGTGATCGCTAAAGTGCCATTCATAGTGCAAAGAACTCATCCTTCCATTCCAATACTAAACATATACAACTCAAGTACCATTTCATACAATCTATTCAAGAAGAAGAACTGTTGAAGTTGGAAAAGATACATACTAGCTAGAATCTTGCAGACATGCTGACAAAGGTAGTAACCAGAGAGAAAGTGATCTCCTGCTCGGTTTCTGTTGGCCTTAAAGAATGAAGGTGAATATGGAAAATTTTCTAGGTCCAAGATTTAAGAATAGTCCAGTAAGTGTAGCAGTAGTGGAGTTGTTGTGATCAGCCTCCAAGTGGGAGATTGTTGGTTGTGGAGCCTAATCTTCCTAATTCAAGAATTTGTGTTTCAGTTGTGTTTGGATCCCAGTACCATGAGGAGGGGTGTTGGACGGTTTCCCCCCACTAAATTCTCCATGGGGGGTCCATGGGGGTTGATAATTGATTTGGGATTCCCCCTGGCAGAGGCTCAGGGGATGACACCCCCATAGTGAAAATTTAGGAGAAAATTCCTTGTAAAATGTTATAATTTCATAGTCATGACTTGGTCAATAATGGGTGATTTACGAGCCTATGGTTTTGGGAATCTTGTGGTATTTTCCCATGGTATTCCCTTTATAAAAGGAAGGTATTGTAATGCGGTTGTGTATTGTATTGTAGCATTGTGAAAAATGATCTCTGTGATTGTGTGAGAGAGATTGTGAGAGAGTGAAGAGGAAGTGTAGCAAGTTATATCCCTTCATTTTTCTAGATGGTAGAATAATAAGAGGACTAGTGTTTTCTTTATGGACGTAGCCCATCTTAGGTGAATCATGTTATATTGGTGTCTCTCTTGTATTGTTTTTATGTGTTTAATATTTGCATCTTGTTTGTTTTTATTACTATGTGATCATGTTTTTCTAACACTAAGTTTGAAAAGTTGCATGTACACATATTCTAAGTATATGGAAATATCACTACAAAAAATTATTGTTGTATGAAAGTTATAAGTAGATCTTTGGACAGAACAAAAAAAATCCCAAAAAAATATAATTTGTTTAATCAAAGATCAAATTGGCATTTTTCCACTAGTCAAAATCCTTATGACTAAGTACTTAAATGAGAAATTGAAATGCATTCGCTCTGTTGAGTTGGGATGTGGCTCTCATGGACCATGTAATGAAGAATCGATACCTAAAGAGAAATAAAAATAGGAATGACTCGGTATCTATACTCAAACACAAATAGTTGAATAAGAAGATGACAAAGAATCAAGGAGGGACTTTGGAATGGGGAGGAGCAATTGTTTTTTACTTACAAAAACAAGCTAGGGTTGGTATCCTCCTTACTGGTTTTTAAATTGTTGCTTATAAAATATTTCTAGGTGACCATCCATAGAAAAAAAAAATCATTGCAACCACATCCTATGTCATTGGAAACCATAGCAACAACATTAGTTACCCAAATATTAATAAAATCTTAGTAGGGACCACCATCACATATTCCTTTATCCTCAATGAGAATATCTCACTCTTGATTATGCTTACTTCCACCTAATGATCTTGTAATGTTGTTAGTTACTCAATGCTATTGGATGTCAGCTTGGTCATCTAATGTAAAATAATATTCTCAGGGAAATAGGTGAGGTTGTCAATTTCATTTCCTAGATCAATCTTGATGGCTTCCACCCCTTCTCTAAACTCTTCCTCTTTGATCAAATTTCCATATCAGATCACTAGAGGGTATCCCATTCTTTGGATAAGTTCGGTTTCTTTAAAGAATATAGTAGCTCATATTCCATCCAATATATAACAATTCATTAGGGATTGTTAAATGACGTCGATGTAGGAGTCCCAACCCTCCCTTGTTTTCCTTCACCGAGAATTGGAGGGAATTTTTCCCTCTTTCCTTCTTTGCAAGGTCGTCTTTGACAACATTATGATGAAGGTGTCCAACACTCCTATGGAAAACTCTTGATACTTTTGTAGCTCACTTTTGAATAATTAATTTAGATTATGTATTTTATTCTTCATAGTAAATGACCTACTTGGTAGTTCCCATAGATCCATCATGACCTCCATCTTGTCCTCATTTTTAGTTGACAAAATAATCCACATTCCAATAATAAATATTTGTGTGTTCTTTGCATTAAGAGTCTTATTAATTGCATCCTTCAGATGACTTTCAGGTTTTCGAATAGCCAAAGGATTAGTACCTAGGAGTAGTGGGTCCAAGGAAACTTCTAGTTCTAGGAATCTATATTTTATCTTACTATTTTTCTCTTGTTTCTACTCTATCGAATACTTAAACATATCTACACTCACATTATGTATTTTCCAAGCACCAAAAATTCTTATATCCCTTACATCAAAATCCACATTTTCCTACTCCATGAGCTTCTTTCCCTTTACCTTGACTCACTTGATATGTAACTTTTTGGTATATGGACTAACAACAACCTACTGGAGTGATATTAATATATCTTCAAAAGTTGGGGCAAATATGGTTATGCCACTTCTTTTTCAATCACCCCATTGTTCTATAACTACATGAAAGCCCAATAGGGAAATATTCTAGGACATCATTGATATCCATGAGTAAATTCCCCTTCCCAAGATTATAAGATATCTTAATGTTTGGGAACAAGGAAGAAACATGGCCGGATGAAATTTTTTGCCTAGGGCGGTCCTCATCATCACCGCCTACTCGAAGGTTGACAATGGTCCCTCTGATTCCACCTCTCTAGTGGGTGAAAGAGGGATTCCTTCCTAAATTTGGGGTGGTCTGATCATCTTGAGAAATCACATTTCCTTGTCCTTCCCCAGTCATGTCATCATGCTAATTATTAGGGACAATTACTCCTTCATGGACTTTCTTATTTTTTGAAATTCTAAGTACTTGAGTTATTATATGCAGATAAATCACCCAGGTCGGAGGATTCCACTGTATTCAATTCATCACCATAGTTACAAGGTGCTTCCTTGTCACTCAAACTCTCATTATCACCTGCACCTTCAATTGGTTTACCCTAATTTTAAAATGACCAACCCATCTTGTTAATTGATATATATGCTACAAAAAGACCATGAGGGTCAAAACCATAGATTTTGTCGACAACTTTTAACCCCAACCCCTCCATTTCTATAAATGGTTCTATCAAGTGGTTAATGTTTTTGGCATTAAATTAAACGCACTTAAAAGGTATCTATATGAATTGCCTTCTTTTCTTCTTATCCAAAATCCATTTTCATCCCTCATATTATCGACAAAATTCTAATACAAAAAATATCTCATAGACAAAATGAGGCAGTAGGTACGATTTACCCTTAATCCATAAACCTTGATATAGGTTTAGTGGTTCTCAAATACATACTCATGTTTTCCTACAAGGAATGATCGGCATGTAGTGTTAAACCTCTCAGGATCTATGGCTATCAACATGCACCTAAATGACCCTATGAATGCATCCTTAATCCCGTAGAATTTAAAAGGAGCCTAATGATGGTATGTATGTTATAGCTGATTTTACCACACCTAGTATATCGGGATGTGTGCATAAAGTCAAATATTTTTGGAGTTTTCCTCATATGAGTCTGAATATCTTGTCTCTTGGCCTTCCATATGCCTTGAGAATGCTCAGATTCGACCCTCCATTACCTCTTTGGAGTGTTATATATTGAGCCTCTTAGATACATTGAAGGAGGAGAAATTGAAGAGTAAGGAAACTATAGTCCATTGTTGCCTCAGTTTTGCTTATACTTGAGTCTGCATCCCTTTGTCCCTTGGAGCACACGGTGTTCTTCCCAAGATTGCCTTTTATTTGTGAGCTTGATATCGAGAGATGGTGGATTAAAGTGGTGGAGGACTCGGTTTCTCCGATTCGCGGAAGTGCCGACAGAGTTTGTCACTATTGTATCTTTGTTTTATTAATAGAAATATATTTTCCTGTCCAACACGTGTGAATTTTAAATATGAATATTGAATCCATGGATGTATGTACTTGCTTATACATTATTGACTATATATGTTAGAGTAGCTATAATACATTTATATATATCATGCTTGCTTTGTTTGATGTTGTTGAGAGCAAATTATAATTGCAATTGCATTGGAAAAGCTCAACGGGGATCTACTTCAACCGTCCAGAATAAGGTACGATTCTATATCCCTTAGTGTTAGATTTGCTTATTGCTCTTGCATATTGGAAAGGGTTGATTTCTAGTGTCATACTTTCTATTGTGGTACCCCCAATCCATAGGAAGTTTCTCTCTGTAACAGAATTGGCAACTCCACTGGGGAGTTTCCTAGTTTTTTTTCTTTGGGGATTGGGTATACAATGTGCTTGAATTTCTCTTTATGTCTCTATTTCTGTGTCAGGTCTGGAGGTATGTTTTCCCAGTAGTGTCCTATAGGAGTAATTTGACATTGGCTTATTAGTTTGCCTTCTTTTTCTTCCTGTATGCGAGTATTTGCTTCACAATCACGTATACACGTTGTTTTCTCTTGAATTCTCGCGTATGCACACTGGTTTAATGCGAACAGTCGTGTATGCTTTTGTTTTGAGCTTTATTTGAAGGATTGAGTGTTGCTGGGTGAGTTTTGATGATTACCGAGTCTTATTGGGTGTTGTTCGTGTCTGTATACATCCTCTGTTTCTAACCAGAGACCCCTTTTTTAATTTATTTTTAGTTAGTTTTTGTTGTTGTCATTCATTTCTTCCTTTTTTGTTTTGGGATTAGTGCATTACGTCTCTTTTATCTTAGTGCCTTGCTTGGTTGTTGTTTGTGATTGCTTGTAGGGTCTGAGAGTCATAGAGTTTGTTATTGCTTTTATATCTCATTTATTTTAAAAAATACAAAAATATTTTTCTTTTACGTACTTATGCATTCTTGCATTTTGCACTTGCGTGGTACTTGCATTAGGTTTGCTTATTGAAATTATAGTCAAGTTTTCATTTATGAATGATTTCATTTTCATTTGAAGGAAGGAACTTGCAGCTCATGTAGTGGCATACCGTATTTTTCATTCGACAAAATTGCACTTGGCATTGTTTGTTAGGTGTGCACATTTATTACACTGCTGAGTCACAATATCATTAGTTTCAAGGCCATTGCCTTTTGAGTAATCACAACCATTAAAATCAACGCTTAATTAAAATGAACTACACATTTTTATTTTATAGGGTTCACCAACAAGATTAGGATTTAGAGTCTCGGAATAGTTCATTGTGAGTCAATTATCCAAGATTACTAAACACAACAAGTAAGTGTCTGTCCAGGTGAGAGAGAGAGAAATCCTTTGTATAATTAGTGTTTCTCAAGAAGCTCCTCTTACACAGGAGTCAAGCATGAGGAAGCGCACATGATTGTGATTGGGATAGCCCTTGGTCACTTTTTGTGAGCGTCAAAGTAATTTCCAGGATCGTATTCATATCTGTGGGATTTTGAGGTAATGGTTAGTGCTTTCGAGCTTCAGGATTTGCTACCCTGCCCATACGGTCGATCTCGCCTGCAACTGTCCACCTGAGCATTGGTTATATTGGTGTGACCTTAGTTTCCTTACCTAGGCATCATAGGGGGTACTTGCAGAGGTTATTCTGTAGGTGTCCTGGCCATGTAGGGGTCGAACAACACAGTCTCTTTACGTATTGAAGCTGAGGGCCACTATAATTGGTTACGAACCTCCACTTTTAGGGTATGGGAGTCTCAAGCCTCTCCTAGGTGAGGCATCTCTACTGCATTTGGGATCTCACATATCCTCCCCTTGGTTTGCTTGTTTTTTGGCTATAGATTTTCTTAGGAGTTTGCTCTGTGTACACTAGATTGCTCAGGGTTACGTAGTTAGATTGAGTCTTTTTCTTTTGTTGAGTTGTAGTGGATTTGGGTGCGGCACCCCATTGTTCTCGTCATTTAGTAGGGCTTCCATCTTCTATGTCTCATCCTCCATTGGGAGAGAGAACCAGACAGTCCATGCAGACTAATTCTCAATTTGATTCACACACAGATCTCGCCATGAGTCACCATGGGTATGAGATCTCGAAATGTCTCAATTCTCCACCTCCCGTGTGGGAGGTTAAACCTTCGAGCACGTATGGGACTCTAGTAGTATCCGACCACCATGTGGTTGGGGCATCACATGAAGTTCTATCACAATTTCTAGACTACATAAACGTAGACCGTCGATACCGGTGAGACTCACCATGCACCCCTAGCACTATCACAATTAGGTATGGCATGCCAGACCTTCCCGAGATCGATCCGACACCCAATGTCGGGCCGGGTGTTGACCCTGGTGTTGCGCTTAGGGGCACTTCCATTCCTTTCCAAGCAGAGAGGTTTGGAAGTACTAGTTATATTGCACCTTCCATCCCTGCAATGGGAGTACCTTCACACACGCATCCTAGGCCTAGCACTCTTGTTCTCGTTCGTGGAAATGATCCTAGACATGTGAATATTGGGGGCATAAGTTACATCCCTTCCCATGTTCCATTGTCTTCAACACCGGTTCCTTTAAATGCATTTTTTATGACACATCCTCCTCCTAAATCACATGTTCCTTCGGTTCGGAGTTCTACAGTTAGCCATGGTCGTCCCGCGTCTGCTCACACCATAGTTTCACAAGGCTATGTGCCTCCTTATGTGTCAGCAAGGTATGTGCCATCTTATGGACAGTCTTATGGCTAGTCTTATTGGACCACCTTATGGAGCGTCTTATGGACAAACTTATACACCTTATGGGTCCGGGTATCAACCCTCTTATCAGTCTCCTAACTATGGCTTCATTGCACACTAGCCTCAAGGTACTCCAAACTATAGTATGCATCCCTATATGGGTCAAATGGGAGGAGGTTACTATCCCACAGGCCAAGGCCATGGTGTTTATAACAATCAAACCTATGTGAACTAGCCTTATCAAGGATCTTGGAGTCAAATGGCTAAACCTAGGCTCCCTTTCCTTACGACGTTGAATTTACCTGACTTGTCGAGATTGACAAATGACCCGATATCTCATGACCTGTCATGGCCAGTCGTTCCTGCCAAGCTTCCTTCAGACATTCCCAAGTTTGAAGGTAAGTCTGGTGAAGACCCTGGTGATCACATCATGACTTTCCACCTGTGGTGCTCTTCGAACTCATTGAATCATGATTCGGTTCGTTTAAGGCTATTTAAATGCACCCTCACGGGTTCTGCAGCAAAGTGGGATATAAAGTTTCCTTGGGGGACTTATACGATGTTTAATGACTTAGCTATGACTTTTCTCAATCACTTTTTGCTACTCATGCGTTACGATGCCGGTGCTGAACTCTTGTTGACATTTCGGCAGGACAAAGCCACCCATATCTCTGATCACATTCAAGAGTGGCATAGACTAAAGAGATTGATTAAAGCCTTCAATCCACCGGAGTTCCTTTTGGAGTGGTTCCTCAAGTATTTATTGCCTTATATAGCGAAGGATGTTTCCACATCCGGAGTGCAGAATGAGGAACAAACTATCTTCCAAGCTCAGGAGTTAGATTTGATTTATGGTCAATATGGGCTCTTGTATGAGATAATACCGAACACACCTAGATCCAATTTTGACCCTAATTTTAAACCTGTGCCACATGCCAATGGCATTCTTGGCTTCGCAAGTGTTAAGCCTGCAGACTCGGTTACAAATCAAATGAATAAATTGTCTATTAACCAGCCTACATCGGGACAAGCTACGGCTTCGTCTCATCCTACCCAAACGGAGGATGTACTTTCAGTGCAATCGTCGAACCAGAAAGGTAACCAACAACCTAGATGGAATAAGAAGAAAGGTAAAAATAATCGAAAGGGTGGGAATATGAATGAAAGTGTTAATAATGACAAGAACAACAATAATGTTGGGGGGACAAGAAACCTAAACATAAGGTTAAATTTCCTTGCAAGCTTTGCAGAGATGATCACCTCACTCACTTGTACCCTCGAATAGAAGATGCCTTGAAGTTCATCACACAGATCCCAGCTGTGTTGATGAATCCTTTACCACAAAGCTAGAATATGAACTCGAGGACCCTAGTAGTGCTTCTAGTGGGACTCCAAATCCGTCGGACACCGTTAGTGGCCATGGTTGCATTAATATGATGTCTGTCAAAAATATTGTGACACGTTCTAAGGATTATGGTCCATCGCAACCTGACCTAGGGAAAGAACCTGCTCCACCTAAGAGCCCTTTGTGTATTGAAAATCCTAGTGACAAGCCTGAAGCTCCAGCTTGCATTCCTAAGGGATTCTTAAAGGGTTCTGGGCACAATCCTAATGCCCGAGCCACCCAAAATTATTCTATTGTCGAGGATTTGGGCCAGACTCTTTGTGCGATGTCTTCTTTAGAAGTTCTTCAGACTTTCCCTCCGCAAAGGAAGGCCTTGTTTTCTGCTCTTGGGGTGGCTGATGGAAGCTCTCATTCAGTGATAAAATTTGAAACTCATGGATTCTAGCCTTGCTTTCCTTACTATGTGTCCCTTTTGGTTCATGTAGAGTGTCTAAACAACACTATAAAGCGCACAGTGATTGATGAAGGTGTTGTGGCTTTCGTGATGTCTTTGGCCTGTTGGAAGGGGTTGGGTTCTCCTACATTGTCTAAGTCAGGCACCATGTTGACTGGGTTTGATGGAAGATATTTTCGGTCGCACGACATACTTCCTTCCCCTGAGGTCCAATTGGGAGGGAAGACTGTTGTGATCGAGGTTAATGTGGTTGATGCACCCCTCGATTATAATCTTTTGCTGGGTAGGAACTGGATTTATAACATGCAAACGGTCGCCTCATCCCTATTCTAGGTTGTTTGTTTTCCTTTGGATGGGAATATTGTTAAGATCGATAAGAGATCTTTAATAATTCTAGATCGAAAGCATCGTCGGGAGCTTCTATCTCGATTATCGATCATTCTCAGTCGGCAACTGAGAATGTTGGGGTGGGCATGTATCCTTCGTTGATGGGAACTTTTAGTTGTCCCACACCTGTTCTTATGATAGGTTCTAATATTGGTAAGGCTTCCACATCATTGAATTCGGTTCCTTTTCATGTTTTGCATATGTAGGATCCTTGGATTCTTCCTTCTCCAAGTACTTCAGATGAATATTCCATACCTACTGAGACAGACATGCTGTTGTCTACAACATTGGTGGCTTATCAAGATAATATTGATTATGTTGTAGATTCTAGTCCTTCCTCTTTGCGTATGGAGGAGGAGGACCCTTATGCATAACCTGCTTGGGCAGTTTGGTCATCTCACTCTCACGACTACTTCATTGACACTTTTCCATCGGATGAAGCTATTCTCGAAGCTATGTCGGGTATTGAACTTCCTTGGGGAGAGTTGCATAATAGATCTTACTTTCTACCTAAACTTAACGATATAGGGTGTGATGACTATAAGGTGATCTTTAGCAAGAAAGTTGGTAGGCCCGTGGTCCCATTAGGATCTCCTAGAAAGTATGTCGAAGGGAACATGGCCAACTTGTCACCAACTATACCTATCAATATTTCTCGCGTTCCTGGCAAGATTGAAAACATGTAATTGGGGTGGATTGTTCCCCTGATGAGGTTAGAGAGTACACCAAGATTTGTAAATAATTTCAAGATGTATTCGCTTGTTCGTATGAGGAAATGCTGGAAATAGACCCTTGTATTGTCGAACATGAAATTAAAACCTATCTGGATGCCAAACCTGTTTGACAGCACTTACAGGAAATTAATCCTAGGAAAGCACCCGCTATTAAGGGAAATATAGAGAAGTTGCTCAAAGTTGGCTTCATCTATTCTCTTCCCTTCACGGAGTGGGTGTCAAATCCCGTTCTAGTGGATAAGAAGCAGGGAACGATCCGTGTATGCATTGATTTTAGAGACTTGAATCGCGCTTGTCCTAAGGATAACTTCCCCACACTATTTATTAATCAGATTTTGGATGAGTCTGTGGGGAGTGAAGTTTTTTCCTTTATTGATGGCTTTTCAGGATATAATCAGATCCAGATTAAACCCGAGGACCAACATAAGACTACTTTCATTTGTCCTTGGCATACTTTTGCATATCGAAAGATGCCCTTCAGCCTTAAAAATGTCAGAGCTATGTTTCAACGGGATATGACCTTCACCTTTCATGATCTTAAAAATATTATTGAAGTTTATTTGGATGACTTATTTGCTCACTCTCGTATGAGGGTGCATCATCATTATCACTTGCGTCTAGTTTTTTAAAGATGTCGTCGTTATCAAATTCGGTTAAATCCCCATAAGTGCATCTTTTGCGTGAAGGTTGGTCACCTACTAGGGTTCATTGTTTCCAAGGAGGGTATAAGGGTCGATCCTTTGAAGGTTGAGGCAATACTTCAATTGTCTCCCCCACGTAATATTCGACATCTTCAATGTTTGCAAGGTATGGCCAACTTCTTACGAAGATTCATGGTCAATTTTGCCAATTTGACTAAAGGCTTCATGCGTTTGTTGAAGAAATACACTCCCTTTATCTGGGATGAGCAAGCCCATGAGTCTTTTGATGCCTTAAAGAGAGCCTTGGCAATGACCCCCATGCTTAGTCCACCCAACTATAGTCATGACTTTTTTATATATGTGGTTACGTCTCAAGAGACGATTGGTATGGTCTTGGTTCAAGAGGATGAGGAGCTTCATGAGCATGTCATATATTATCTTAGCCAAAACCTTATTGATGCAGAGATTCATTACACCCATGTCGAGAAGTTAGCCTTAGCTACTGTCCATGCGGTCCAGCATTTGAGGCATTATATCCTTCTTTGCCAAACTTTTGTTGTAGCTCACATTAATCCATTTCAATTCGTCCTCACCAGAAGGATGATAGGGGGGAAGTACAATAAATGGATTGTGATATTGCAAGAATTTGACCTCGAGTTTGTTTCGACAAAATCGAAGAAGTCATTAATTTTTGCTGAGCTCATATCTGATTTTCTGAGATTGGATTAGGGAGAGGTTCATGAGGACTCTTTTGTTGATGAGCACATTTTCCTCATTTCGACTATGGACCCATGGTATGGGGAAATTATTGTTTACTTGCAAACCTTGAAGGTTCCTTCTCACCTCTCACGAGATGAGCGTAGACGACTACGTCATGTAGAGAATAATTACCTCATTGTGGACAACACTTTGTATCGTCACGGGGTTGACTCCATTTTGTGTCGGTGCTTAACTCATGAAGAGGCTGAGGTTGTGCTGAATGATTTCCACGGAGGGGCATGTGGTGGTCATTTATCTGGGTTTTAAATTTTGAGAGCGGGATATTTTTGGTCGTCTATCTTTAAATATTGTGTTAATGCGGTCAAGTAGTGCCACCCTTGTCAGGTGTTTGCACGGAACATGTGCTCGCATCCTACCCCTTTGCATCTAATTATCACCGCCGATCCCTTCACTAAGTGGGGGGTCGATTTTATGGATTGCAACCCAATTTCAATTGGGGGCACCATCACATTATAGTGGTTGTTAACTATTTCACGAAATGGGTAGAGGCTATGCCCACTATTAAAGATGACGATGAGACAGCCGCGCATTTTGTATTCAATCAAATTATCACCCGGTTTGGTATCCCAAAGGAGCTTATCACTGACCATGGCAGGAACTTTCAAAACAAGATGATGGCAGAGTTGTATTTGAAGTTCGGGTATAAGCAAGATCATTCCTCTTCTTACTATCCTCAATTGAATGGACAGGTTGAAGCAGTGAACAAGTCGCTTAAGTCCATTCTCCAACGAACCATCGCACAAAGCAAGACCAATTGGCATATCATGTTATATCCTGCTTTGTGGGCTTATCGAACCATGGTCAAGACTACCACTGGTTTTTCTCCATATCATCTTATGCATGGGGTGGAGTCGATCTTATTGGTTGAGTGCGAAATCCCTTCTTTGAAGCTAGCTGTGGAGCTTTTACTAGAGACTTCCGCATTGGAAGAGCTTTTGGTCCACTTGGAGCAACTTGATGAGCAACGTCGAGATGATTTAGTGGCTCTTGAGATTAATAAGCGTCGCGTTAAGGTCCAGTACGATAAGTCTATCTATCCTAGGAGGTTTAGTGAAGGTGACTTGATTCTTTTGTGGGGCCAAGATAAGGAACCCTTGGGGGCAGGAAATTTTAACCCTATGTGGCATGGTCCTTACGTGGTCAAGCAGGATTTAGAGAAAGGTGCCTACGATTTAGTCGATTATGAAGGGACAACCTTAGCGGAGCCTAGAAATGGGCTCTATCTTAAAAATTACTATGCATGATTCTTAGTCGAGGCTGATTTGTTGTATATCATTGTACATTTGCATAGCTTAGTTTTGGTCTTCTTGTGGTGATCGAGTTCATTGATTTGCTTTCTCTTTTTTTGGCAAATGTCGACGAAAACTTTGGTTTATGTAGGATTCACTGATGGTGGTAGCCTCCACACTCAAAACTCAGCTTTAGCTGCTTGGGTTATTTATGCTCCTAAGGGTCAAGTGTTGTCTTCAGGAGGTGGTTGTCTACGACCTTCATTGAACAATATTATTGAGTATAGTGTCGTGATTGAGTTATTGTGTGATGCCATTTCACATGGTATTCACTCTCTTAAGGTACGTCTTGATTCACAGTTAGTGGTATCACAACTAAATGGCTTGTATCATGTTAGGGATCTGACTTTGTTATGAAGTTTCTTGTGTGCAAGGTTGCTAGAATGACAATTTGAGAACATAACATACATTCATATTACAAGAAATTTTAATCAAGTTGTTGATTCATATGAAAATTATGTACTTGATTGGCCTTTGTTTCACAGACGATAAAGCATTCACAAACACATTTACACATGTAAATAAAATAACCGATCATAATAAGTATTTTTCATTAAAATATAAATCCAAAATGTGGTGTCATAATACATAATGTCATATGCAAAATGAGGCTTCTGAGCCACCAAAATATACTACACAGTCATTCAACAAAAATACACCTCGGCCTCTAAGCTTAGGGGGAGGGTGTTGATCATGATAGCACACTACGGCTCTAGCTAGCCAGCGGAATAAGCACACCCATGAGCATGGCACACCGACCACCTGGCGCTGCATGGCCTCAGGCAAGTCCTTGACTTGCGCCATGGGAACTCTATGTGTCAACTGAACAAAGTTCATGTGAATGCTTTGGAGCGTACGCTCAACATCCACACCCATGATGTCGTCACCCCTTCCCCTTCATCGATGACGAGGGAAACCATCTGGATGTCTGGGATCCACATCTGTACGTATATGACCAAGTATCACTATATGTCATCACACCAAAAACATGTCTTTTTTATTTCATATATCAAAAAACACAAAAAAATTAATAATTTAAAAAACAAGTATGAGTCAGGATTCGTTACCTATCTCCCCATATGCAGATCTTGGTGGAATGGGCATGTTTGGGTCTCCACTGAAGTCTATCCCCTTGTAAGGGTAGTCATCTATGGCGATGATCTGCCTACGCCACTAGAGGAAAAAGTCTCCTAGGTAGGGGTTGGCCACTCGACCCCCTCCTAGTCTTCGCATGGCATTTGCCTAGCATAGCTCAGTCGGATCCCAAGCACCATGTGGGGAAATCTCAAATCTTGGGCTTAGACCCGGCACATGCTCAAAAAACAAAGCACTCAAGATGTTTCCATAGCTAAAGTTCTTCACCCTTCCCATCTTGCAGTCAGTGAGTTGATGCTTCATGTTGCTCAATAGTGAGTTACTCCAATCATAAATAGTAGGCTGCATACACTCCACCGCATAGAACATCAATGACCTAGAATCCTGGTGGAGGGATGCTAACCCCGCTATCCTGCCAAGTGCCGACAGTATGGCCTTTATCCCTAGGTTCTAGATCGATTTTGTCGGGATTTGGCTCCCAACTTTTTTCGTATCCGAGAGGCACTAAACAACAATGTATTACTCTATTGTGAGACTATCTCCTATCCCACGAGCTCGTAGGTTCACCACTTCCCCTCTGTGGGACAGTCCTGTAATGAAATATATATCCTCAACCTCAAGGCTGAGGGCATCTCGTCTAGCTGGAATGTCTCTGAGTTAGGATCCCAATAGTCTACTAGCATTTGGAGTAGCCTTGGTTTTTCCCTCAAGCTGCCAAGGCACTAGAAATTGTACAAACCACAAGCCCTCAAATCTTGTTGATCCGATAGATCATCTTGCACGTTCTCTCCACTCTAGGACCATCCTGGACAAAAAATTCCATGTTTCATTAGTATTTAACCTTGATTTTGTTATTTGCAGCCCTCTACAAGATAGTTTCCAAAACAGTCACGTACATACACGACTATCACGGTTTTTTCGTGTATGTCGAGCCCTATATGTGGAAAAACACCCAATTTCTGCGTGGGTCAAAGCCACCTATTTTGGGATGGCCTAAAGCAAAAAATCCACCATGAAAATTAAAAATAAAAGCATGAAAATGAAAGAGTGGGGCATGATGATCTACCTGAACCAGACAGTGAGTGATTTCACGGACGGATGCTCCTGGAATCAGCTTCTCAAGTTTTTAGTCCAAAAACACTATGTTGGGTAAATTTTCAAATGGTATGGAAAAAATATTTTTTTCATTATTTTATAAAAAAAATTGAAATTTTTACCCACTTTCCTATAGTTTGGACCATTTTTTACCATTTTTGAACTGTTTGGCCTGATTTTTGTTGTAGGGGCCCGATTTGAGCACATTTTGACCAAGGCTTTCATCTGTTCGTGGTTATTACAAGTATAATGTCTAAACTGGCATATAGGTTAGGATTTCACATCCACTTGCGTTTTGCATAGCCTTATGACCGTTTCATCTCAACCTTAGGTATGAACCCATTCCATGATGTCACAGAACCTTCATGCTACTGTTAGAAGGGATATTATGTGAATGGTAGAGCTTTCCAATACATGGGTGCCCTAGTTAGATCCTATTGTGCATTTGGTACCCATGTTGAGATTCCTCCTTTAGGTTGTGGGAGTCCCTTTTTAGTCCTGCCATGTCCTTGAGCAAGAGCTTCATACTCCTCTTCAAATTTATGCTAGATTTTACCCATAGGGACACCCTTGTATGTATCAAGTTGTGATTGGATTTCATGAGTTTTGCTTGCCTTATTTAGCTTTATGCCAGCTCCCTACTTCAGAGTTATAAGCCATGTAGCTCGAGCTTGTCTCATGTCTAGCCAAGCAGAGCCTTTTACATATCCTTTGCAGCTTGATCACCCCTTTACCGAGAGGAGATCTTCCCCCAAGTGTCATTATCCTACACATGTTTCCTTACATTGAGAATATGTATGTTCCATTGCCTGGAACTAGTTTGCCTGTCCCTAAAACTTGTCTCCTCCTAGGTATGTACTATAAAGCACTTCATTCTTTTTCAAGCTTTTCAAAATATCTGAAAAAAGTCCAAAAAAATAAAAAAACATAAAAAATCTGGGCAGGAAAAGATATTATCTTTGGAAACAATCGAGTCGTGTCACCTTCAAACAGAGCACTGTATATCACATCCGTTGGTTAGGTTATTAGTTTGACTTTAGGAGTTTTACTCGTTACTCTGAGTTTATCTCCACCGATTGGTTACGCTTCCAGTCCCCATGGAACCTTTGTCAATGCCTCCTATGTCACAAAGATGTCCAAGTTTACATATCGAGTCCATGCTACCTACCTTCAGTCACCACTTTCCTTATGCTCTTGTTCAAAGGAAGTTGAAACCTGAGTCAGCCATTCCTCAGTTATCTTGACTTTTCATGTCGGCCATTCCTGGTACTGTTACTGGTTTGTGCACATCTTGTTTGTTGAGTTCTTCCACATTATACAGCGTTGTTGAGTACCTCGTGTTGGTTGATGGGGGATGCCTTAATTCCCTCCTTCCAGCGGATTCCATTCTATCGACCTCAGTTCATTTATTATGGAATAGGAGTCTAGATTAATTTGAGTTCCTTGAGGCTTATAGTCATAAGTGGTAGGTTCTCTCGCTATCAACAGTTTTGGGAATACATCAATGTCCCCTGATTGATGGATTCTTCTAAGTGTTTGACCTCAACACATCTATTCACACTTGTTAGATTGCACTATGTACCTTGATTCCCATTTTCATTATCAGTGGGTTATCTCGCGTCTGTTAACGGTATAATTCAATGACCGGTAATCAGACGATGGAGTCCCAGGGTAATTTTTAGGGGCGAAACTTTTCCAATTGGCTATTTTTGGTTTTTTTTCAAAAAATAAATTCGCTATTTGGTCATTTTTAGCGTCTAATATCGCCTATATTTACATCAAATATGTTTTTTTATCATAATATTCACCAAAATTTACACATTTCAATGTTAATTTTAATTTTTATATTTAATATTCGTCTACCTATCTATAAACATGTTTTTTCAATCCAAAACAATCACCTAGAATACTATACTTAAGTATAATATTAGAATCCTTAAAAAATACACTGTGATGGACTATTATGTTAAACCTCGACACATCTATTCACATAGTAGGACATGTACTAGTAGCGGTTTGTGTAGAAGACCTTCCAGCTTGGTGGGATTCCATATATGCTACCTCCTTGATCGTGCCAATATTCATGAGATTTCATCTCTCATGATATTCATTCCAGATTCCAGTGTATATTAGATATCTTCATCCACTATGGAGATCTTGATCCATTGTATATTGTACATGGCGATGACCACACATGGCACTTTTTATATCATGCCTATTCATGGCCATTGTATTCTTATGTATCCAGGACTGCTACATGTATTTGCAGTCACATGCAGAGATTGATTATTGTATTATGATGATGATTGGATGCTTCTTCCACCCGGGCCTTCATTACTCCACTTTTGGGATGGATTATATTATGTATTTCGGCCATCATGTTACCCCTCTAACCTCACACATTATGGGGCATATGTTATAGTTGATTTTACCACACCTGGTAGATCACACTTTTATGGCCTTCCATGTCTCTATGCAGACTCTTTGGACCCCATGGACTTATATTGTACTTTGATGTTCCAAGATCATCTCCAAAAATCACCTATTTATACCTATATGCGACTTTGAAATCCATACTCGCATGTATACGCAGCTTTTGACCTCAAACCCGCGTACATTGAGATGTGTGCATAAAGACATATATTTAGACTTTTCCTCATATGAGGCCGAATATCTTGTCTCTTGGCCTTCTATATGCCTTGAGAACGCTCGGATTCGACCCTCCATTACCTCTTTGGAGTGCTATATATTGAGCCTCTTGGATACATTGAAGGAGGAGAAATTGAAGAGTAAAGAAACTATAGTCCATTGTTGCCTCAGTTTTGCTTATACTTGAGTCTACATCCCTTTGTCCCTTGAAGCACATAGTGTTCTTCCCAAGCTTGCCTTTGCTTTGTGAGCTTGCTATCGAGAGATGGAGGATTGAAGTGGTGGAGGCCCGGGTGGAGGACTCGGTTTCTCCAGTTCGCAGAAGCGCCGAAAGAGTTTGTTAATATTGTATCTCTGTTTTATTAATAGAAATAAGTGTTCCTATCCAATACATGTGCATTTTAAATATGAATATTGAATCCATGGATGTATTTACTTGCTTATACATGATTGACTATATATGCTAGAGTATCTATAACACATTTATAGATACCATGCTTGCTTTGTTTGTTGTTGTTAAGAGCAAATTATAATTACAATTGCATTGGAAAAGCTCAACAGGGATCTACTTCAACCGTCCAGAATAAGGTACGATTCTATATCCCTTAGTCTTAGATTTGCTTACTGCTCTTGCATATTGGAAAGGGTTGATTTCTGGTGTCATACTGTCTGTTGTGGTACCCCCAAGCCATAGGAAGTTTTTCTCTGTAACAGAATTGGCAACTCCATTGGGGAGGTTCCTAGTTGTTTTTTCTTTGGGGATTGGGTATACAATGTGCTTGAATTGCTATTTATTTCTATGTTTCTGTGTCGAGTATGGAGGTATGTTTGCCCAGTAGTGTCTTGTAGGATTAATTTGGCCTTGTCTTATCAGTTTGACCTCTTTTTCTTCCTGTAGGCGAGTATTTGCTTCACAATCACGTATACACGTGGTTTTCTCTTGAATTCCCGCGTATGTACATTGGTTTAATGCGAACAGTCATGTATGCTTTTGTTTTGAGCTTTATTTGGAGGATTGAGTGTTGCTGGGTGAGTTTTGATGATTGTTGATTCTTCTTGGGTGTTATTGGTGTCTGTATACAGCCTTTGTTTCTAGCTAGAGACCCCTTTTTGAATTTATTTTTAGTTATTTTTTGTTCTTGTCATTCATTTCTTCCTTTTTTGTTTTGGGATTAGTGCATTTGGCCTCTTTTATCTTGGTGCCTTGCTTGGTTGTTGTTTGTGAGTGGTTGCAAGGTCTGAGAGTCGTAGAGTTTGTTATTGCTTTTATATCTCATTTAGTTTAAAAAATACAAAATATTTTGCTTTTGCATATTTATGCATTCTTGCATTTTGCACTTGCATGGTACTTGAATTAGGTTTGCTTATTGAAACTATAGTCAGGTTTTCATTTAGGAATGATTGCATTTTCATTTGAAGGAAGGAACTTGCATCTCATGTAGTGGCATACCTTGTTTTTCATTCGACAAAATTGTACTTGGCATTGTTTGTTAGGTGTAAACATTTATTACACCGCTGAGTCACAATATCATTAGTTGCACAGTCATTTCCCCTTGAGTAATCGCAACCATTAAAATCAAAGCTTAATTAAAATGAACTACACATTTTTCTTTTATAGGGTTCACCAACAAGATTAGGATTTAGAGTCTTGGAATAATTCATTATGACTCAATTCTCCAAGACTACTAAACACAACAAGTAGGTGTCTAACCAGGTGAGAGAGAGAAATCCTTGGTATAATTAGTGTTTCTCAGGAAGATCATCTTACACCGGAGTCAATCACGAGGAAGCGCACGTGATTGTGATTGGGATAGCCCTTGGTCACTTTTCATGAGCGTTGGACATATTTGTAAGATCGCATTCGTATCTGGGGAATTTTGAGGTACCTGTTGGTTCTTTTGAGCTTTGGGATTTGCTACCCTGCCCATACAGTCGATCCCATTTGCGACTGTTTGCCCGAGTTTAGTTTCCTTGCCTAGGTATCGCAGGGGGTACTTGCATAGGTTATTCTTTAGGTGTCCTGGCCAGGTAGGGGTCGAACAACATAGTCGCTTTACGCGTTGAAGCTGAGGCCCACTATAATTGGTTACGAACCTTTGCTTGTAGTGTATGGGAGTCTCAAGCCTCTCCTAAGTGAGGCATACCTGCTGCATTCTGGATCTCACATATCCTCCCCTTGGTTTGGTTTTTTTTTTGATGTAGATTTTCTTAGGAGTGTGCTCTGTGTACGCTATATTGCTTAGGGTTGCATAGTTAAATTGATTCTTTTTCTTTTGTTGAGTCATAGTGGATTTGGGTGCGGCACCCAGCCATTCTCCTCCTCCTTTTGGAGAGAGAACCAAACAGTCTGAGCGAACTAATTCTCACTTTGATTCACACACAGATCTCACCATGAGTCACCATGGGTTTGAGATCTCGGAGCGTCTCACTTCTCCACCTCCCGTGTAGGAGGTTGAACCTTCTAGCACGTATGGGACTCCGGTAGGATTCGGCCACCATGTGGTTGGGACATCTCATGAATATTTATCACAATTTCTAGACTGCATAAATGCAAACCGCCGATATTGGTCACATACTCTGAGCGGTGAGACTCACCATGCACCCACTACCACTAGCACAATTAGGTATGGCATGCCAGACCTTCTCGAGACCGATCCGACACCCAATGTCGGGTCGGGTGTTGACCCTGGTGTTGCACCTGGGGGCACTTCCATTCCTTTCAAAGCGGAGATGTTTGGTAATACTAGTCATATTGCACCTTCCATCCTTGCGGTGGGAGTACCTTCACACACGCATCCTAGGCCTAGCACTATCGTTCCCATTCGTGAAATGATCCTAGACATTTGAATATTGGGGGCACAAGTTACATCCCTTCACATGTTCCATCGTCTTCAACATCGGTTCCTTCAAATGCATTTTTACGACACATCCTCCTCCTAACTCACATGGTCCTTCGGGTCGGAGTTCTACTGTTAGCCATGTTCATCCTGCGTCTGCTCACACCATAATTTCACAAGGCTGAGTGCATCCATATGTGTCAGTTGGGTATGTACCATCTTATGGACCATCTTATGTACCATCCTATGTGCCATCCTTATGTGTCACATGTAACTAAGAACTTTGAACTCTTAGAACACCATTAAAAATCTCTTTTAAAGCATGTCAAAGAACATCCATTAAATGCCTTGAGGTTCATGAAGGATGGTGAAAGGAAAAATTTTGGGTAGATGGAGATATGTCCATGCAAAATTTTCTTTCATGCGCACACATTAATTCAAGAATTGATTAACGTAAAAAGGACTTGGAGATAGAGTAGGGATGTAGTGCAGAGGTACGGTCCATGTAGAGGTGTGGAGGTGAGGTTGGATAATTAGACGAGAAAAAAAATACCACACTACATTAAAGTTGAACCAATACTTAGCCAATTTTATGAAATGACAATGCATAGGTGGAGAGGATGTGAATATTGATCTTTGTTCCACACAAGACTTGGAAAAATAATTGGAAGCACAAAGGGGAGAGTGTGGAGAAAAAGTTCAGACGATGAGAAAAGTTTTTTTTTTTTGCATTACCCAAGAAACAAAATCCTTACTACTCCAACACTTAGTTAATTATCCATTTCTTCTTAGTCCAAAACTTAATTTGTTCTTTAAAATAATAGGTATGGAATCGAAGATGGAGAGAAGACAACAAATTTTCTTCCACCTCCGCATTTAGGCAAGAAAATCATGAAAAATGACTAAGGTGAGGAAAAAATATCAACAAGTGCTCAATATTATGTTGCTCATGAAAGTAAAGTACTCCAACAATACCACAAAGGGATTCTACACCTTGGAAAATGCCATCAAAATGCCCCCAAGGCATTGTTTTATCCACATCCACCACTAGTCTTATCTTAGTTACTTTTCTTTGAGTTTTAGAATAATGTGTTACTATGCATATTTGAGTAGATACTTGTATTGTCAATGGGGTGCTATCTTTGAATAGATTGAAATTTTGTTTATTAATTATAGAACACTAAACCAATTGTTTAGGCCTTCCTACATTATGTTTACAATCCAATCACCATTATATCCAGTCTAGCCGCATAGATCTTTCCAAGCCTAAATCGTGAAGGGACAAGAGCATAAAATATGAGAAATAGTTTCCTCTTCATTTTGATATAAGTAGCACATGTTGAGTCCATGTTTATTCTTCTCCTAAAGTAGATCCTAGGTGTGGACTTGATTCCTCAAATCATGCCACAAGCAAATTTTAATTTATTGGGTACTTGAATCATCCACATTTTTTACCACGACCAAAGTGGTTCTCTAACTTTGTCTACAACAACCACTTTGTAACACAAATTTGCAATATATCTACCTCCCACTTTGATTTTATGCCAAATTAATGATCACAGTTGTTTCACAAGCACACATGACCATTTGATAAGGCATTTGTAAAATTAATCCATTGTATAGCAAGATATCCTTCAAAACCCATGAAAGTTGCATCATACATCCTTGTTTCCATAAATGAAATCGATCCTCATCTCGGTTCAACATATAATACCCATGATCTCTTAAATGATGAACCATTCCTTCTAGAAAGAAGATTGTGTTGATGGTAGCATTTTCCCGAAGTATTATTTGTGCTACATCCCCTACTTTCCAAGGGAAAGGATCTCCAACAAGAAGGAAATATAACACTAATTCTTTCCATTGTTTTGAGCCATTAGTGAATATTTTCATAGGTGCCCCGATCTAGTACATGATGGTCAAAGGAGCCAAGAATTTCTAAGTAACTATTTGCTTCATAGAGACTTCTTTAATTATTAGATTCCACATGCTCTTGGTTACTAGAGACTAACCAAAAAGTGTAGTTTCTTTAGACCCCATCCCCCTCATGCTTAGGTCTTGAAATCGAAAGCCATCTTGTCAAGTGTATGCAACAACACACAAATAAGTAATCACGAGCATCCATATCAGAATTGATACTCTCTAAAAGCAACGAAAACATATACAATCTACATGAACGATACTTGAAATTTAAACATTCACTGTGTCTTCCTTTATGGTTTTGGTTCTCTCTCCTATTATAAAAAATAATGATGCAACTATTATGAAAAGTAACGGTGACAGTTAAAATCTCCATGGCGGTGGAATACTACGGCTATGAAGGAATCGAGCCTAGATATAAATATTGCAACACACCTCACAAATGTTATCCACATATGATCTCATAAATTATTTGAGCATAAAACTCAGTAAAGTTGTATAGATCATAAAATCAATGAACATCTCCATTGCATGTTGGCTAAGTCGTATCCGATTATAGTAACTAGGTATTACGAAACCTGGAATGGAGCAGATCTAGAAGATACGTTCGAAACCCTAAACATTGAACCCTGAACCAAATGACAGAAAAAAATGGTGCATAAATGAACTAGGTGGGAAAGGGCAACATGTTTTGTGTAGTCTAGCCTTTGGCTTAGGGCTCGTGGAGGACTATTGCGATACATTCATGCAGGTGTCTACGTGGTCTTCATGTACGACGGTCTTCATCACAACTGTGCCGCCAAATTTCAGCACAAGCCCATGAGCCGAAGAGTCAAGAGTGTTGAGGGATATTTAGAGCTAGATTTTGAGTGACACACAATAACCAAGATTAAGGAATGATGACCTTTGCCTCCAGTAATACCACCTACAAACAATACACAATACAGACACCGCTACCAATGTTGATGTCATCATTCCATCAGGTCTTGGGATGTAAAAACATAGGCCAACATCACTGGTATTGAACTAATAGAATGATAGTAAAATACAAATTAAAAACTTTCTAACAAATAAATAATATTTATACTATAATTTAACATTAGGGAAATGACAGGTGCGAGGGGGGATCCTTCTGGATCCTGGAGGACAAATTGAACAAACCTTCGCTTGGGGTCTTGGCTATAGGACCAACAATGAGGCTAAGTGGTTGGCTCTCCTTCAGGGAATGAAAATCCTAGCTAACACTGATCTCTCCAGGATAGCGATATTTGGAGATTCAAGACATGTCATATATAAAATGCTCAACAGATACACCACTGGCTCTATAAAGTGTCGACGTCTGTATGATAAAATCATTCCTCTCCTATCTAAACACTATGAATTCTACCATATCCTTCGTACAAATAATGCCGCAGCTGATTCCTTGGCTAATGTGGGGGGCTCCCTACCCCAAGGACACTATTATCTTAATGGTTTAGACACACACCCCAAACCCATTCCTTAATGAATTTGTGGGATACAATACTTGATCTTCATCGCATTGATCCCATTCTCATGGATTTTGTGAAGGCTCCATTGTTTTAACGCATCGTCCTACACCTCCTCATTTCATTGCCGCGTGGTTCCCACTCCTCACTGGCCTCTCCTTGATCCTCGACGCTTTTAATATCCATCTCCCTTAGTGTAAATGCTTCTGCAGCTCACACGCTCCAGGTCCTTTCAACCTCTTCATTATGTCTTCCTCCCGAAGCCTTCCTCGCCCCCAAGCTCCTTTTGGTAATGGTGTGCTCTTTGCTCGCTCTGTGTTTTCTCCGAAGAGGACTCTGCTAGATATTATCTTAGGTGTAGATGAGGGAATTTTGTAGGAGATTCTGTGGGAGTCTCTGCCTCTTACCAAGGTCTTTGTTAAAGAAAGGTTGGCTCTCGTCGCTTTCTTTACCTGCTTCTGCTTTCCCTAAGCCGGAGGTCCTCTGTGGCATTCAAACTCTAGTTTTGGGCTCAATCTTTCTGTTGATGGTCAGTCTTACATAGAAGGCAGCAACTCGATTCTTGGATGTAATTTCTCTGGGTGGAAGGAAGGAGTGGTCGACACTCTCTCTTGTCGAAGCAAGAAAGAATGCGACTCTCTCCTGCAGGAGTTTAGCACTCTCAACTCGGTTCTTGGTGGATTTTTTGGTGGTGAACAGGCTCAAGAGTTTGAAGGTGCAGTTCGGGATCTCCATAGTAATTTCTCTAGACTAGCTCTTGCCATTCACAATCCTAGACAAGGTAGAATGGACCAAACAAATGAGAACATCGGGCTTGCATACTTAAAGAAAAATCTCAGGCGTTTGTATGAAATGATGGCTATTGGTATTATGGACAACAAGGAAATTACCCAAGAGGTAAAGAATATGGGGGAGGTGGTAAGTTACACCTCTTATCAGATAAGTAACCACAACTACAGGATCGATGATGCAGAGATGAACCTCAAGGAAATCATGGGCAAGGTGGACAGAATTCAAGAAGACCTCCAACATTTGGTAAGCATGAACCAAGGCAGTCATATTCATGAAAATCCTGCAGCAGCAGCTCACCCTATGGAGGAGGAGTCGATTGTTCAGCCAATGAAGCACCCATGCAAATTTTAATGGTTTTATAGTTTATGTTTTTTCGTCTGTTCCTTAATCAGTAGTTTATCAGGGTATATACTACCTCAGTCCTTAGAAGCTATGTAAAAACTCTGCGTGGAGTTCTATGGTCATCCTTTTGGATCAGTTTTGTTTTCTTCTTTATTGAACAACAAGAACTCTCAGATACCACTTTTTTTGTAATGTATGGCTGTGAACAACCTGTTTAATATCAAACCTTTTATAGTTTTTGTTAAAAAAAAAACATTAGGGAAATGTGAATATCAAAAATCAGAATTGGAATTAATTCACCTTCGTGATTTATATATATCCCCTTGTCGGGGACATAATAATGAGTATGGAGTGTTATCCAATTGAAGGCAAATAATAGATTGACTTTGATCAAACAAGTGATTGATCCATGGGTATATATTATTGGGACTCGAGATGGGAAAACAAAAGGGCATGGGTGCTCCATTTTAAAGGCGAGACTTCACCATACAGTAAGGTACAACAATGTAATGCAGTGCAAATAAGAGATAACAATAGCCAAGACTATGACACTTCAAAGCTAAGTTGAAATGGTTACAAATTGTCGATAGAGTGGCCTCAAAGAAAGTTTATTGATCCACCCTTGAGAGCTATGCAACATACATGAGATAACTTATAAAATTTCTAAACTTTTAGAATTAAAAATTCCTCTTACATGAGCAACAAATTGTTATTTCTTCTTGATACACAAGAGGAATCTATCTGTAGCCAAAAGAAATGTCATCGTACTCTTACACATTAGCCTATAATCTCACACATTTTCCTTTCGATTGGCTACCTGTGAACTCCAAAATTCTTGGCTATTTATTAGTTGTCAAATCCATGCTACCCTATCTACTTGTTAGTTGTCGCCTCCATGTTCCCACTCGACAACTCCCTAGCTACTAGTTAGTTGTCACCTCCACCCATTGAATACATGCCTTGTTTCCCACTCGTCAATGAAGTTGCCAATTGCATTGCTAACAATTACCAACTAACGACATGCACCTAAGGACTAACTCCTCATTACACCACCCTAAAAAGTTGTCAGCCGCCCCATTCATATTTTTGGAGATCAAGCTCCATCCTTGGAAAAGTCGGGGAGAATAACGCCTACCAACATAATTATAAAAAACAATTTGATTTTATGATGATTTTTATAAAATGGTGCCTTTCACCGTGTGAATTAGTACACAACAATGCTTTTTACGGTATTAAGTACACCAATGCTTGTTTTTATAATAAACACATTGGTGCTTGTATTTATAATAACATGCATCATTGTTATACATATTAACACTAGTGTTGTTATATATTACAAACGTACCGACATCCAAAACATCATACAATTTATGCTATAGTACATTGCACATAATAACATACTCACTGGTGTGTATTTGTCCACTATTATTATTGGTGTGCATTTATTTACCATTAGCACCGATCGTTGCCTATAATAATAATTGTTGGTGCAATTAATCAGATTTAAATTGTATGCACCAATGATATGATACATACATAAGGCACTGGTGTGATCATACATACATAGCTTACTTAGCAATTATATAAATGGAAAACACTAGTGCATCACATTTAAATTGTACACACTAATGTTATCATTATAATCATAAATTGGGGGGTATATAAATAAAATGAACCAGTTTATCACATTTAAATGTTACACACCAGTGCATGTTTATGTGAAATGTAATAGTGCGTCATTTTAAGTATAAAGCATCATAAAAAAAACATCCTCTATAGCCTCCCACTACCAAGTTTTTCAGTTACAACTTACATCCATTAAAATGTCTGCCAAAGCATCAGTTATCAATCACAAAGGTTTTAGTAGAGACTTTTTTTATACCTTTTCCACAATATTGTGACACTAAAAACCTATGCAAAAGCCTTAGCTAGAAGGTGTTTTTCTTGTATTGCCTCCTCATTAAAAGCATCATTAAAAAACATCCTCTATAGCCTCCCATTGCCAAGTTTTTAAGTTATAGTTAACATCCATTAAAATGTTCACCAAAACATCATTTACCAATCACATATTTTTTAGTAGAGGATTTTTTATACTTTTTTCCCAACATTGTGACACTAAAAACCTATGCAAAATCCTTGGCTAGAAGGTGTTTTTCTTATTTTGCATCTCTAGGTCCTCCATAATTACCCATATGAGAGGAGCCACCACTATAATAAGACCCAACATCCCCTCCTCGCTAGAATCAAGCAATCCCAACCTCAATGCCTCAATCAACTTTGGATAAGTTGTATGCATGGTGTAAATTAAGCAAATTGAATAAGATTTGCAATACTACTAAACCATGCTTTGCCTCTACTAGGGAACATAATGATATTGACATGTTCTTTACCGAAGCCACCCAAGACCATATACTCTAGTGATCCAAGTAGGGACAAATCCATCGAGACCCTAAAGTTAACACCCCTACTCTTTGATCAATCGGTTGCTAGAGGGATACTATTGAACTACCATTCATCTGTAGGCTTTTGGCCTAGTCGGGCTAGCTCTTATTTGGAGCAATGTTTCATATTAGATTTGTTGTGCATGGCTCAGGTTTCCACTAATATTGCAGTCTAACATGTCACTAGCCAATATCATAACCTTTAGGACTTCCAAGTGCACGTGAGGCAATAAACATAGCCAAAGATAGAATAAATGTCAACTAGGTTGGTGCAAATGTTGCTCGAGCTACAAGAGGAGTGCCCAGAGATGATAGAGTTCATTGTTGTTACTTGATTGAACATTTGGATGTGTTATGCTCATCATGGACACAACTGAGACAACACAATTACATTGCAATGTGAGCCAAATAACACATGATCACGAGACAACCAACATGCCAAGATGTTGATGGTGCAAATTATCTTAGCAATCAGTGACGACCAATCTATAGAACAAAAGTTACATTTGGTTGGGAATGAAAGCAAGTTCATCTACACAATTGTCCAATATTGGATGGGCTTATTACAGAGGAGGGTAAATACTTCTAAGGAGTTGCGCGAGGTATGACAACTATAAAAGAATAAAGTGCCACCATTGCCCCTCTGGTACAGATCAAAACAATGAACAAATCCTAAGATACAGATGATTAACTTGCATCACTTCATATTGCAATACTAGTAGATAAAGCAATGCTTTGAGGATTTAGGTCATTTGCATATAAATAATATGCTAAGTTACAACAACTTCTCTCCTTTGTAGATGATGAATGACAAATACTGATAGAGTGACAACCCACAACTCCAAACCTCAAGCAAGATCATGCTTTATTAGTAGGTGCTTCAATTATCACGAGAAAGTGGCATAAGCAACTTGATACATTTACAACCTTCCACATTGATGTGGTAGAGTTGGTCCCTTTGTTTGCTCCTTCATTTGAAGGTAAATAATCGAATTAGGATGTTGACGGGTGATATAGTTGACTTGAGGATGAGTTAATATGTGTGGTTGAGGATTGTTTACCCCTTCATTTTGGGTAATTAAATAACATAGTTACAACTACCTAAAGGTAGGATACCAAAAGATGGCAACTAATAATAACGACATGGGACCTACACCTGCAAGGGACAATTGGGAGGAATTTTGGGTAGCACGCTAAAATGATGAGCCCATTCATAGAGAAAAGTAATGATGTGTATACAAAGGAAAATGACCAAGGTGGTGGGAAAAGGAATGATGTGTTTCTCCAATGAACATAGTTATAAGCCAATGGATTCACCCATTTAGAGGTAGGCATAGTTAGAGCAATGATTGGAAATTGATTTGGTTTGCATTTCAAGGGAGAAAGGTGACAATAGAGTCACATGGTGGAAGGGGTAGGCATGGGAGTGGAAGTATGGTCATAGTAGTAATTATTGTTCTATAACATGCTTGGTTTCAGAGAGAAAGTCTATTGGTGTTGAGTTTTTCATGCTCCTACATGAGGTTTTTGTAATGCAATGTAACTATTGCGAAGCTAGAAGTAATGAAAGAGTCCCCCAATTGCCTCATGTCATGTGTAACATTTGAATGATGAATTTTGTCACCTTCACAAATACAGAAGGTCGATCTTCTATGGAAATAGAGTGCTCCTTTCCTGGGTAAGTCTTCTTCATTTACTTCCCCTCTTTTTAATAAGGGTATTGATGTTGGAATAAGGATTGGGAATGACATCGAATTCGGGTTTGGTTGAAGGAGTGGATTATTTAGTGAATCTTTCTTTGGACTCAGACTCCTTGGTGACATGTTAGATTGCAAAATTAGTGGGGACCTAAGCCATGCACATGAGGAAACAAGCATAACCAAAGATAGAATAAATGTCGACTAGGTTGGCCCTAAACGTGGCTCGAGCTACAGGAGGAGTGCCCAAAGATGATAGAGTTCATTGCATATTGTTCCTTGACTAACCATTTGGATGTGTTATGCTCATCATGGACACAACTAAGACAACACAATTACATTGCAGTGTGAGCCAAATAACACATGGTCACGAGACAACCAACATGCCAAGATGTTGATGGTGCAAATTATCTTAGAAATCAGTGACGACCAATCTACATAACAAAAGCTACATTGGGTTGTGAATGAAAGCAAGCTCATCTACACAAATGTCCAAGATTGGATTGGGTTGTGAATTAGGGTAAAGACTGTTAAGGAGTTGTACAAGGTCTGAAAACTATAATAAGAAGAAAGCGCCATTGTTTCCCCTCTGCTACAGATCAAAATAATGAACAAATACTAAGATACAAATGATTAACTTGTGTCACTTCATATTGCAACGCTAGTAGATAAAGCAATGCTTTGAGGATTTAGTTCATTTGCATAGAAATCCTATGTTAAGTTACAACAACTCCACTCCTTTGTAGATGATGAATGACAAATAGTGATAGAGTGACAACCCACAACTCCAGACCTCAATAAATACCATACTTTATTAGTAGGTTGTTCAATTATCACAAGAAAGTGGCATAAGCAACTTGATACATTTACAACCTTCCACATCCATATGGTAGAGTTGGCTCCTTCATTTGAAAGGAGGTCATCAAATCAAGATATTGAGGGGTGACATAGTTTACTTGAGGATGAGTTAATATGTGTGGTCAAGGCTTGTTTTCCCCTTCATTTTGGGAAATTAAATAACATAGTTGCAACTACCTGGAAGTAGGATACCAAAATAAGGCAACTATGAATAACTACATGGGACCTAATAACGACATGATACCCACACCGACAAGGAACAAATGGGAGGATTTTTGGATAGCGCTCTAGAATGATGATCCCATTGATAGAGCGAAGGAATGATGTGTATACAAAGGAAAATGACCAAGGTAGTGGGAAAAGAAACAATGTGTTGCTCCGATCAACATAGTTATAAGCCAATGGAGTAAACCAATTAGAGGTAGGCATAGTCAGAGAGATGATTTGCAATTGATTCGGTTTGCATTTCAAGGGAGAAAGGTGGCAATTGAGTCGCATGATGGAAGGGGTAGGTAGGGGAATGGAAGTATGGTCATAATAGTAATTGGTGTTTAATAGCATGTTTGGTTTCAGAGAGAAAGTCTATAGATGTTGAATTTTTCCGGATCCTACGCTAGGTTTTTGTAATGCAAAGTAACTATTTTGAAGCTAGAAGTAATGAAAGAAGCCCCCAATTGCCTCATGTCATGTGTAACGTTTGAATGATGAATTTTGTCAGATGAATTTTGTCACCTTCACAAATACAAAAGGTCGATCTTCTAAGGCAATAGAGTGCTCCTTTCTTGGGTAAGTCTTCTTCATTTACTCCCCCTCTTATTAATAAGGGTATTAATGTTGGAATAAGGACTAGGAATGCCATCGAATTCAGGTCTGGTTGAAGGATTGGATTATTTAGTGAATCTTTCTCTAGACTTAGACTCCTTGGTAGGTGGGGGGAATGCTTTCTATGGTTAGGTTAGTCCTACAACCCTCTTCTCCTAGGAAACGAGAGGGATGACATTACAATTTAAGGCTTTGCACTTCCTCTCAAGATAATTTGTCTTGAGGAGGTCTCGGGTTGGATGTACAAAAGGAGTCAGGAGGGTCTAGGGTAGAGAAAAAACCTACTCTAAAACATGCACAAGAAAGAGAGACAAAAGAGGTACACCAAGGGAAACAAATTTTAATCTCAAGGGATCTAACAGTAGGGAAAACACACTCTAAGGTTATCCCTTGAAGATTCTATCCCTTAATATTAGAGGCTTGGCGGGCTACGATAAAAAAAAAATCCTCAAAAGGATGATAGATCTAAATAAACTTGAAGTATTTATTTATTTAGGAATCCAAGGGTAAAGGGGATTCTTTGATTAGGGATCTAAAAATGATGTTTGTGGGTTGGGATTTTGCTATCTTGGATGCATAAGGATTTTTTAGAGGTATTTTTTAAAGCAAAAACATAAACCTTAAATTAATAAAAAGAAACTATGGTACAAAATATGATATAGGCATTCCTAAAGGAAACCAAACCTATAGGTCCTACAGGTAGTCACCAACAAGCTAGATAATTATGCAATGGATAAGAAGAGTCTTAAACCAATTTATGGCCTACCTCAGTGAGGGAAACCAAGCCCAAAATTGAAAGACACAGTAAACTAGGTTGGCATAAGTAGTAAAATCATCACTAGACCTACCTTGACAGGGGAAACTAGGATGACTGGTTCTTAACTTAAGCCAACAAAATCAACCATACATAGACATAACACAACCAAAAACAATTAAGAACCGAATCAATGGAGATCTTCACGTTACCCCTGGGTGTCGTTGGTCAATCCTCCTACCATCTAAAAGGGAGCCTTCGTAGATTCTGCTAGCACATCAAGTTGTTGTTGAATATTGTCCATGTCCTCTCAAAGTTTGCACATAACTTTCAATATAGCTTCCTTGTAGAGTTATCTTTCCACAAGTTCTCTTGCAAGAAGATGTTTAACAATCTAGTAAGGACTTTGTCCATGACTAGATTTCCCTCGGCTTCCCCAAACTTCCAAAGTGAGTGCTTCCATCACCTTGATGGTTTTCTATATGTGCAATAGAAAAAAGAAATTGTAAAAATAACCACCCCTCACTTTTGAACATCCTTGGTTCCCATGGCCACCTTGACTTCGTCATTTTCTATCTCTTTGACATGGAGTCATATGAGCAGAGGCACAATGAATATGATGTTCCCACTAGGTAGAATGACAAGCGTCAATAAGCCAATGTAACTCCACACAGAAGAAACCCGCATTCAAGACCCAAAGATAATTGCTATCATGATGGCCAATTATTATGTTGTTGATACCAAGCTACAAACTGAGCTAGTATGTTTCCATTTAATCCTTCTTATTGGAACCAAATCATCATCACCATCAAAGACTTTGAACTACACAATCTTAATCGATTCCACATCCTCCATCCGCATAGGGGAAAGAGTCCCATCCTAGTGAGTGTCTAAGTCTCCTATAAATCCTTGATCATGACCCATAGAAGGGTTTGCTTACTACTCATGTGTTGCGTTAATTTCCTGTGTAGTTGCATAGCAACCTTGTCCTTCCTCTTGCATCTAGTGTACCTTTCTCCATGGGAGATCCAAAAACCATGCGAGGGGCACATGCCTACCAACCTACTTGTGCATGCATCATGCCCTCTAGACCCAAACTTCTGCCATATGTCAATCTATAAGCCATTCGTGGCCTATGGGTAGAGCCATGCTCAAATAATTTGCACCCACATCTAGGGTTTATAGAGGTATTATTGCTAGTTGGAGTTCAAGTATATTATTAAACAATTATTTTGTTGTGTATTTATATTTGTACATAGAGTTGTTTTTAAGTGTATTGGATTACTTATAACTTTGATTTCTATGTACATACCTTATGATTGTAAAGATTATTATTGGACAAAGTTATTTTCCTCCTAATGGATTGATTCAGGAGGATCTTCGAGATCGATCAAAATTAAAGTCTTTAAAATGTGAATAGAATCTTGCAGCTGCGTAGAGATCGGTGAGAGATTTCTGGAAATGTTTGTTTCATGCAAAATGGACTCCGGACATGAAGTTTATTCAGTTCAAAACTTACGACAAAACATGTAAAATTAGCAAAAAGGGGTGTCACGTGGCACCACTATAAGGGTGACACATGAATTGTATGGAACTGACATGGCACCACCATAGAGTGCCACATGGTAGGTACAGTTAGCAGGGGGATGATGTGGTAGCTCCACAACAGGACACGTGGTTGAGGTTGATGACATGGTAGTTATGAGATGGACTAGTGGTAGGTTGATATGTGGACTAATCACGGACTGCCACGTGACAGCCCTGTTGGCAGTTCGTTGCATCATTGACCAAAATTTTGTGGATTTGGGGAGGATCAAACCCCTGAATTCCCCGCTACTAAAGTATCCACAACATTCGACAATCCAAGATGATCTTGGATTATCAGATGTTGCAACTGTTATTTAAGGTTGAGTGTTGCATCCAACTATCCAAGATCTTCGTGCTTTGGGTCTTAACCATATAGGTTGAAACTACTATTTAAGGTTAAGTGTTGTATATTTCTAAAAGCCATATGTAATATATTCAACATACCACATTTTGAACCATGCCACATTTCCATGGCACCGGTGGGAGGAACCAAGAGCCAACACAATATTTTGTATGTATATGCCAACCAAAAATATACCAAGAGAAGAGGTCCATAGGTTTGAACCTGTGACCTCCTCCCAACATGCCAAAACCATTATGCCAAAGGCACCAATTGTTAAAGGATGTGCATGTTTATGATTTAAACTTTGACTTAAGGTGGGTTTTACCCCCAATATAAGCGTGCTCCACTTTTGGCCTAAAATTAAACCAATCCAATATTTTATATGGTTTTTAAACCATATACATATTATATTTCGGATTTGTTTATTATTTTTAAAACAAAAAAGGATATTTGTGGAGATTTTCCCATATTTTCTCCACTTTTTGATGGATAATTATCCCATTAACTTTGGGATCAAAAAGTTGTAAATCTCTATGTATTTGGAGGTGGGTTAAGGATTTTTGGGCTATATAAACCAATGTAATTTGTCATGGAAGGGCATTGGAAAATGTATTGAAGTTTTGGTGATATGATGCCAAAGTGCCTTTTAAGGCTTTTGCAAGCTATTTTGCTCATTTGTAAGAGGCATTTAAGCCACTCTTGAGAGTATGTGGAGAGCGAGAGGACTTCATTGTTGAAGCCTAAGTCTCTTTGTAGCAGTTGAAGAAGGCATTTTGTACATGTTTAAGCATTTTTTTGTTGAAGAATAATAAGATCAGTCCTCATTGAAGCTGGACCTGGAGACATAGCCTAGGAGGGGTGAACTCCGTTATCGTATATTGTCTACAAATTTCATGGTTTGCATCTCTTTTATGTATTTATGTGTTTCATCTATGTTATTTAATTTTTCCATTTAAATCCTTTTTAAAGAGTTTAAGCATACATATTTTCACATGCAAATAATGGTTATAAAGATCCTGTCATTTTCGGATCATGGATTGGGGCAAAAAACTTGATATTATGTGGAAACTTGAATCTTTAGAGGGGATATTTAGGGCTTCTCTACTCAGCAGGACATGTTGGTAGACTTTTCCCTTGATTAGTTTGAGTTAGATGGATGGGTTGATATAGATCCTTTAGAGTTAAGGTATACCTAGACTAACAATAAAATGGGGGAGGTTGGAGTTTACAAACGTTTGGATAGGTTTTTGGTCCACCATGCATTGTTGGAAAATTTGTCTAGCCACAGGTTGTGGGTGGACACTTCAAGATGCTTGGATCATTTCCCTACTTATTTAGAATCTGACCTTGGTGAAGAAAAGACTAGGCCCTCTTTCAAATACAATCCTTATTGGTTAGTAGTTAGAGTATCAAGAGCTGGTGAAATCCACTTGGAATAAATTTGATGAACACTCGGTGGACTCGGCTTGTATACAATTTGCAAACTCACTCAGAATGGTCAAAGAGAAAACAATCCCTTGGGTAAGTGAAAGATTTAGGGTTAGATACAGGGTTTTAAAGGATGTTGAACATAGTTTAGACCACTTATATAAAGAACATATTGAGGGTTGTATAGCAAAGAGACAATGCCAATCTAATCTGATTAGAATTATAGAACAATAAGTTTCTTTTGGATAAGGAGGAATATTAGAGGAATCTAGAGTAGAGCCATTCGGTTGGGCTTGGGGGCCAAAACATCAAATACTTTCATGAATATGTCCATTTTGTAAAATTCAAAATATTTGGGAGTTGCTTGACCAGGATGGAAACAAGGTCAATGGGTTTAAAGGGTTGGCAGACCATGGTGTTTAACATTATAATGACATTTTTAGGCAACCAACAAAGGAAAACATTGGAGAAATTTTGAAGTGGTTTCATATTTTCCTGAAATGGTTTAAGTAGAGGATAATGAAGAGCTATATGGACAATCTCCTTGGAGGAATTGTTGGTGGGATTAAATACATTTCATAAGGATATGAGTCCTTACCTTGATGGGTGGCCCATGGAATTCTATTTGGAATTTTTTGAGCTCCTAAAGGAGGATCTTTTAGGGGTTGTTTAAGAGGTTAGGTTGTTAGGAAAGGTTATTGGGAATTTCAATTCCACCTTTATTGCTTTAATCCGTAAACATGATTGTTCGAAGAATTTTGATGGCTTTAGTTCTATTTCCTTATATTACTGTTTGTATAAAATCATTTCGAAGATCATAGCTATGAGGCTTAAGCCCCTTTTGTCTAGATTAATCTCTCCATAACAATTTGGATTTTTAAAGGGGAGGTTGATACATGAAGCAATAGATTTTGCAAATGAGGGCCTTCATTCCATCAATAGTTCTCATTCTTTAACCATTGTCGTTAAAATATAATTGTCAAAGGCCTATGATAAGGTCTCCTAGTTTTATTTAAGACTACTCTTGATTCATTTGGGATTCTCTCTTTCCTTGGTGAAGTGGATCATGGGTTGTGTAACCTCTTCTACTTTTTTTAGTTTTGATAATTGTGTCTGCCTCTTTGTTTTTCAAGCCCACTAGAGGGATAAGACAAGGATGCCCCTTGTCCCCATAGCTTTTCTTGTTGGTAGTAGACAATATTGGTAGGGCGATCCACGAAGCCAAAAGACTCATATTACTTCAAGGGATCCAAGTAGGAAGAGGGGAATCACTCATATACCTTCTTTTTGTTGATGATGTATTACACTTGTGCCTTGGCAAAATGGTGGAAGACCAACACTTGAAACATATATTGGATTTATATGTTCTGCTACTAAGATGGAGATTAACATGAATAAATATGTTATGTACACCTTTGGCTTGGATGATTTTTTTATTGTTTGTTTGGAAAGGATATTTCCCTTTCTACATCTTGGGTTTGATGAAGGTCTTAAATATCTTGGGTTTACAATAAAACCTAATAGTTATTGGAAAGAGGACTAGAGGTGACTATTGCCTAGAGTTGAACAAATTAGGATTGCCTTGTGGTGCAATACATGGCTATATAGAGGCAAAATGTTAGTTCTAATCAAATATGTTCTCAAAGAAATTCAAGTGTTTTGGCACACCTTAGCTCACATCCCAAAGGGGATTCTCGAAAAAATAATGAAGTTTTGCTTTAATTACCTTTGGAAGGGTAGAAATGAGTTCAATGGTTCACATTTGGCTAGATGGAAATTGATTGCAACTCCTAAGAAAGAACATGGTTGGGAACTTAAAGATGTTCATCTCTTTAAACGTTCCTTAGCGACAAAATCTCTTTGGTAATTGATAGCCAAAGATAGTTTCCAGAGAAGGATAATCATCCATAAATATATTGCTCCAAACACCTTACTTAATTGAATAAGGATGGAGTGGAAGAGTGTACATAATGTTTTCAACCAATGAAAGGATTTGACCTTAGCTTTTCTTGTGATTGGTCATTACTTGGCATGGATGGGACACATGTAAGGATTGGTACTGATGTCATTATGGGATGTGGACATGATATTTTCCTTCCAGAAGCACTTGTAAATCAACTTAAGGAGATGGGGGGATGCACTTTCAACGAGATATATAGGCCTTAGGACACTACTTCTTAGACTCAAGGGTGGCTTTCGACTCGAGACTTAGGGCTGGAAGTTGACATGGGGCAGTTCTAGAAGGTTTATTTGGCTGAGCTCTATAAAGCTCACGTAAGATTGAAGGATGCTTTAGATGAACTCTATTGGACTTTGAACAAAGAAGGGGGAGCTTATACAACAAAACTATGTTATTTGTCCTTACAAGCTCTTGTAGTTGCCAAGGATTCTTAGTGGGGTCAAAGTTTTGGAAGGTGAGTGCGCCATCCAAATGTACACTATTCATATGGTTCTTTATGAAGAATATAGTGTTGGCCTAGGAATTACTACAAAAAGGAAATAAAGTTGGCCATGGTTGGTGTTCACTATGCAAATCCCATGAACAGACTACTTCTCACCTTTTTTTGGGTTGCTCTTTTTCTATGTAGGTGTGGAAATTGGTGGAAGGTCAATTGGGTCTTCCAAAATTGTGGTTGAGAACTTTAACGAATGGTTCAGTTGAAGGGATTTCATGAATTTTAGGGCACTTCCATACTTAGTTATTTGGGGGATTTGGCTTGCTAGGAGTGTTTGTATTTTTGAAGAAAAACAAATTCCTCCCTTTCCCATTCACTTCTTAGGTGATGGCTTTGTTTATTACCTTTCATATCACTACTAGTGTTGAAAGACAAAGGATTATGTATGGATTTCTGTTTGATAAGACATATCTTTGGAGTTTTCTTTAAGGGGCCTGTTAAGGTCCTCTACACGATGTGGTTTGGGATATGTATTTTACCTTTTAAAGTCTCACTTCTACATAGCTAAGGAAACTATGGGAACGTGGACCAATAATGTTGATAAGTTTAAGGAACTTCTTTATCTCATGAAATTTGGTATTATAAGACTTTAGGTTTTTTGGGACTCAAATATTACTATTAGCCAGATGAAGGATCATCTCCAAATTCACATTACAGGTTTGCACTCCTTGGCCTTGCACATGAAAAAATTAATAAAACAATTTTAGGAGATAACCTTTTCTCATGTTTACGTGGAACTTAATGTTTAAGTTGATTCCCTCTCCAAAGAGGGGCTCCACATGCTTCAAAATCACATCACCGAAGATGATTTTTTGGAAGGGTTCTTAGTTTCAACCAGGACTATCAACATATATGAGTATAAAGTGTATGTAGAGGGCCTCCACATGTTTCACTGAAGATGAATTTTTGGGAGCGTCTTTAATTTCAACTAGGACTATCAACATATATGAGTTGAAAGAGTTCGTGAGTGGGTTACTTTGTACCTATATTGTCAGTTCTTCAAATTTATAATACTATATTATTTTGAGAGCCACTTTTGTTACAAGTGAGTATATTTCTATTTCACAGATAATTCAAGGGTCGGAAGCTCCTATGAAATGAGGATCTTGGAGTACTTTTGTGAACAACTCGGGTAGAATACTGGGTAGACTGATTTGTAGTACCAAATTTGGGAATTGTGCTTGAGAGCACCATGAGGATTGCATTTTGAATTATTAGTGGAACAAAAAATATGTTTTTTGCAAGGAAAAAATGTTTGAATGATGAATGTCATGCTTATTTAAAATTTATGGGTCGCTACGTGGCTATTATGTATTTTATTTATACTTGTTATTTCCATAATTTGAATGTATTAATATGCACACAAATGTAATGCACTATTAGTAATCTTGTTAGCATTAAGCATGGATGTTCCTTCATTTAGTAAATCTCCTCTTTATTTCTTAGTCTTGACATTGCTTCGAGTGAGACCTTCTCCTTTTGGAGATTGAATATGCTAGCACTCTAGACTACGACAAGCCCTTTGCTAGACAACCCCAAGGACCTTGGTCTCCAATTTTGTGCCAACAGTCCTAACATATTAAAGTCTTCCTAGGACATTAAAGTCCTTTACTTATGCGTTAATGCATAAAAAAACACACCAAAAGACTTTTAATGTCTTTTCATTAACCCACTGGCTTAGGAACACTTTATAAAGTAGATGAGTAATCGTTTCTTCATTTTCTTTACACAGATGACAAATCCCTAGTCCCTTTCCGTTTTTTTTTTGCATTACCTCCCATGCCAATGTATTGTTCTTTATAGCTAAACACATAAAAGTGAGCGTCTTTTTAGAAGCCTTTAGATTCCATAATACCTTCCACCACTAGTCTAGCTCTTTTGCCTTTAATGTAAACATTGTTTGGTACTCCAAACATGCTAAATATACTTGAAACTAAGATTCTTTGACCACCTATTTCTTCATCCTCCCTTATTTGAACATGGCTTTAACTTACATTATCAGAATATTCTTTCCATAATTCCAAATCTTCACCTTCCAAGCCTAACCTATGTACATTTAACCAACATTGTTGACAAATGCTTATTGATTCAAGGTCAACTAATTTAACTGAGTGTATATATTTCTTGCTTTTAAATAGTTTCAATCATCCTTTTTGAGAGTATATACTCAGTCTTACATTCTAGAAAGAGGCCTATTCCTATGTTCTTTTTTATTAGTAGAATACTAATACTCCCGAAAATACCATGTAACTGTCGACGACCTCGAGTAGAAGCAACCCCAACCAGCCCTAACCAACCACCCTGTCCATAACCCAATGACAAAGTCTATTCCTATGTTCACCTACTCTATGTTTCCCCATTTTTTAAACATATCAATTTCATATATTTGAAAATACCTAAACCAAATGCATTTCAATCTAAATATATATTATTTAAGGATTAAATTATACATTTTAAAATTATTTAATTATTTTTCCGTTGTAACTAAATTATAAATACTTAAAGTAATAATAATTAATAATTTTTTTTTCCAATTCCTTCGCACAAGATACTTCCACCTTCGGAAAGATCTCCCCATTAGAAATGCAGGCTACCTAGCTTTTGCTTATACTAAATCGAGTGACACTCGATTCGTTTGAACTGCTTTTGCAAACGTGTTATTTGTTTGTTGTATGGGCAGAGCACCACCACTTTGTTTGGCACAGTGCATCATTCAGCAAGCAAACACAGGTGTGGAGTCTCAAAGGCCTTTAAGCGAAGTTAAGGGATGGTGCTCGCTAACTTCAATGGTGCTGGCGTGGGATTTGGTAAGTCTGGCAAAATTCTATGCTTTAACACGCATTTCTTAGTTAGAAGAAGACGGACAATCAAATGGTTATCTGCTGCAGGTTTTGGCGTGGGTTGCGGTTTCGGCATCGGCTGGGGATTTGGAGGTGTGTGTCGAAATTCACGTGTTTTTATTTACAGCATGGAGTTTTTCTGCGATTTGAGTTTCATACTAATATTTTTAAAATCTTTCAGGGAATTCACTCCAGACATTGGGCCTTGGCGTAGGTCAGCTACTACTACCTTATTATGTATCTTTATTTGTCCATATCTTGCTTCATAACAATGTTTTCAAAATTTGGTTGTCATTGCCATTGCGTATCTTTATTTGTCCATATCTTGCTTGAGAACAATGTTTTCAAAATTTGATTATCCTTGTAAAATGGATTTCTGCATATATCAAAATATTGGGCATCTGAGTGTCCTCGAAATAGATAAGAATAGTTTTCTACAGAATTAAAGGTTCTAGAATTTGGGGAGCATTCAATATAATAGATATTTGTAAAACTGGGTGCTTGCAAAGACATCGTTATCCTACTATTACTATATGTCTGACTGTGAAATAGAGGATAATAAGTTTCTAGATAATTTAAGGTTGAAAATTTGGGGAGCATTCTCATTCAGTAAAAATAAATATTTGCAAAATTGGGTGCTTGCAAAGATTTCGTTATCCTCCAGCATGTTGGCTGTGAAATGCATAATAATAAGTTTCTACTGAATTAAAGGTTTGATAATTTGGGGAGCATTCAGTATAATAAATACTTGCAAAATTGGTTGCTTGCATAGATTTCGTTTTCCTACTCTTACCACATGTCTGTCTGTTATAAATGCTTGTAAGATTTAGGTAGCCTTTTTTGCCACGGAAAAAAAACGCATTTTTATTATTGAGAAGGAAACAAAAATACAATCTTCATGTGCTGTCACCTTTTCAGCAAGTTTTCTGGAATTCTTCATACTATTTGCTAGGTTCTTGAAATGTAGAATAGCTTTGTCAGCACCTCAAAACTTCAGTGCTGTAAGCTTGCCCAAACTTTGGCAATCATGTGTCACCACCTGGATTTCGTTCCGAGGACTTGGTCACCCGAGGTTACTATTCGGTAGATTATGCCTCTCGACTCATGGCATGCCCATACCTTCGGCCTTGAGCTACCCATTGTTTAGGCCTACCATGCACAACAAACTTGCCAACTTGCACTTGGATTTAGACTTGATTATGTTGTGTTCTTTACTTATCCAATTTAATAGTTCAAGCACAAACGAAATAATCCACAACATAGCATATCAGGTGGGTGCCCAAACTTATTGAAGTGAACAAGTTACAATCGTGTGGTCNTTACAATCGTGTGGTCTGGGCAATGGCCGGAACCTCAGATACAAAGGGGGGGGGGGTGCGGCCTTCAGTAGGCTACCAAAAATACACCAAAGAACAACCTATGACATTGCCTTCCCAACACTATTGTTTGTTTGCCCATCCTCTGCCTTTCTCCCTAAGTCTGCCCGTAACCTGTGTTTTCACTGATGGAAGTCTTCCTGCACTTCATTCTGTTGATTTTTCCTAAGCAGCATCGAGACCATTCTCTTAGGAGAATGGGGACATCTGGTCAAGGACTAGAATGTGGAACTAGTCCAGCACTGGGGGACTCAACCTTGAGTTGAGTGGCCATTCTATTGAATGGAGACATCTGGTCAGGGACCAGGATGTGGAACCAGTTCAGCACTGCAGGACTCAACCTTGAGTTGAGTAGCCATTCTGTTGAATGGAGACATATGGTCAGGGACCAAGATGTGGAACTAGTCTAGCACTGGGGGACTCAACCTTGAATTGAGTAGCCATTATGTTGAATGGAGACATCTGGTCAGGGACCAAGATGTGGAACCAATCCAACACTAGGGAACTCAACCTAGAGCTGAGTGGCCATTCTTTGAATGGAGGCACTTGGTCAGTTACCAGGAAGATGAACCAGTCTAGTACTGGGGGACTCAGCCTAGGGCTGAGGGCCATTCTTCGGGAGAATAAAGGCACTTGGTCTGTTACCAAGTATTTGACCTCGAGTCAAATTATGCAGTCTACGGCTGAGGCACCTGGTCTGTTACCAGGATATCACTATAAGTCCTAGACCGGGTCTGGGCATGTAAGGCACTCCGACCCTCGATTTGGGGGATTTGTGATCTTCTCCAACGCTTAGCTACCCTTGGTTGAGACACCTAGTACTCGATCTTGGTGTCACATGGAGTGTGAGATAAAAGCATCAGTAATTCTCTCTATTTATGATGATGTACTTTGAGTGGGGATGGAGGACCACTATAACCACTTGTTTTGACCACAGGGCACTTGAAGAAGGATAAAGGTAAAAGCAGAAAATACATAAGGACCCTTAGACCACTAAGGAGTTAAAGTGAAAGTGCAAAAAGACCTTTAGTACTACTAAAGGTAAAAGTTAAAGAAATAAAAGAATAAAATATTATTATTTTGTTCTTTTAAGTTTTGGTCCACTTACAGGTGATTCAAAGGCTATAAAAGAAGATCAATTCATTTCATTATTACACACTCACACTTGCTCATCATCTACAACTTCTCCAAGGAAGTTTTCGTTGGTTTTAGAAGAGAAGAAAAGTTCTTGTGGCAATACCCTAGCATGGAGGCTTCTAGCTAGGGCACCCACACTTGTTCAGTAAGCCCTCAGCTAGGATTTCATGGTGATCTTTTACAGCAACCTTATCCTCTTCTCTACAGGCTAGGGCATCACCCTATCCTTCACTTCACTTGCTGCAACTCCTTGGGAAACCTTCAAACCCTCACGGTCAGCCTCAACAAAATCACGGGAAGTCTTCGGATCTTCACGGGCAACCCTCTAATCTTCACGGGCAGCCCTCTGATTCTCACAGGCAGCTACAAACTGGAATCGGCAGCCCTCCTCTCAGCTTGGGCAACCCTTCTCTCTATACGGGCAGCCCTAACAGGCTGCCATTATCTATCAACAACCTCCGGGCAGCCTGCTGTAGCATTTCGGGTACCCCATTAGGGTCTGGACAAGTAGCAGGAAAGTTCGGGTAGGCAAAAGAACAGTCCGGGAAGGCTGCTATAGATTTTGGGTAGCAGTTCTACTGCTTGGGCAGACTCGGGAAGATAAACAGAGAGTTTAGGCAGCAGTTTGGGTAGCCAGAAAAGGTCTCGGGTAGCTCAGTTAGAGTTCGGGCAGTGTGTGGCAGACTCTGGGTAGCCATACTGGAATCCGGGCAGCAACAAAAAGAGAATCTGGGCATGAAGCCCTAAATTCAATATTTCTTGTATTTTGTCTTGTTGACAATTTAGTTGGTTATCTGTGCTGGGATTTGAATTTGATCAAGCCTTCTAGGGTTTGAGAATTATTGAAGAAATCAAGTTCTCTCATTTAAAGAGATGAATTACTAATACTTTTGGGGTTTTTGTCCTTTAAATGTTTCCCCGTGAAAAACTCGTGTTCAATGTGTGTGATGTTGTTGATGTTTCTACTGCACTTGTCTATTGCTATCTAACAGTCTGCAATTTTTTTAAAGAATTCATGCTATTGCTAAAATTCAACATGGTATCAGAGCATAGCATGTGAAGACCCAGTAAGACACAGATTACTGTTGTCTTCCTAGATCTTGGATATTTTGCAGACTTGGACAATTGACAAGTAGCAAAGATGGCTACTAACATCTTCAGAGCAAAAGAAAAGCTTGAAGGTTCAACAAACTACAATTCTTGGAAGGCGAGGCTCATAGCCATCTTGGAGGAAAATGATCTTGATGAATTGGTGTTTAACACCATAGAAGAGTCAACATCTAATGCTGGCAGAATTGCTTACAAGAAGAAGCAAGCTAAAGCTAGAAGGATCATCTATGATTCTGTCAAGGAAGCTTTGATGCCCAACATCACATCATTGAAGACTGCCAAAGAATGCTTTGACACCTTGTCGAACCTATATGAAAAGAAGGCTTCCAGTCAGAAGAGAGTTTTGAAGAAACGGCTTCGAACACTGAAGATGAACAAGGATGAAGGAATTGGACCCTTCTTCACAAAGATTGCACAAGAAAGAGATCAACTTACTGTTATTGGTATTACTGTAGATGTCGATGACCTTGTTCAAACTGTAGTCGATGGTCTCCCAAACTCTTGGGAGACATTTTTGGCATCGGTAAGTGGATGTGAAAATCAACCAAACTTTGAGAGACTGTGGCATGATTGCTTAGAAGAAGAAGGAAGAGTTTCAGGCAAGGCACTTGGCACTAAGGAAGGAAACCTTGCCCTTACAGCTAAGACAAAGAAGTTCAAGAAGCCCTCCCCTCAGCAGAAGAAGGGAAAGAAACCACAAGGTAAGCACATTGATGTTTCAAAAGTGGAATGCTACAATTGTCACAAGTTTGGGCACTTTGCTAGGGATTGCAGGCAGCCCAAGAGGAATTTCAAAAGAAGATTCCAAGCTTTTGTTGTAGAAGAAGAAGAACCTAGGAAGAAGAAGAACACTAAGACTATTAAAGAAGAGGAACCTATAAGAGAATACAACTTGGTCTCAAAGTCACCACATTCGGCGTTTTTTTGCCTTGAAAATCGAAATTCGGCGATTTTCTGAGACAGGCGAATCAAATTGGTTAAATTTGGCGATTTTTTTATATACTGGCAAAAAAAACCTTAAAAAATCGATTTTTCCCTCTTTTCTGGGCCCACGTGTAAAATCGATTTTTCCCTACCGACACTACATCTGTGCGTGAAACCTCCATCTACTGGAGTGGTTGATTCTCGATGATCGTATTCATGAGTATAGTTGAAGAATTGGTCTTACTATGTGCGTGAATCCTAGGTGCCTGAAGTTGGATGCTTGCCTTTGAACTGCCCGATTCCGAACGGATATCCAATAATCGCGTCGTGCCATTAGTCATTAATGATATACAAATTGATTACCGGATTTCCATATTCGTTCTTCCTTATTGCTGCCTTTCTTAAAGCGTTTCAAGATGAAAAAAAGGTTAATGGGAATGGAACCTAGCCATAGAAGGAAGAGCCATGACATTTAAAAATTTAGTAGTTTTTGTTTTAAATGTACATTTTCAAATGTGAAACTTTGTTTTTTTTAAAATAAATCACATTTTATTGAACATTGTATAAATGAAAATAAATTATATAATATTTGTATAAAAGAAAATAAATTATATAGCAGGTAAATAATTCAATATATCATTATTATATTAACTATTTATATATAAAATGAAAAAAAATTAATTTCTAAAATTTGTAGTTACTCAAACTTAATGCAGAATTTTATTGGCTAATTTTTCTTTGAAGATTTTTTGTCGAATTTTAAGGTCTCTGAATTCGAACACAAACTCGAACAAGGTGACTTAGCCTAGTCTATGCCCTTTCTGGATCCATCACCGACAGTGCTAACTCTTGGTTAGTAGACAGTGGTGTCTCCAGACATATGATAGGTAATTGTGGAGCACTCACCAGTTACAGAAAGAAGAAGTTCACTACTCAAGTGGAACTTGGAGATGACTCCACTTACAAAATTGAAGGAGTTGGGTCAACCACACTTCAACTGGATTCAGGTATGGTTTTACATATTGATGATGTCTTATATGTTCCTGGTTTAAAGAAGAACCTCCTCTCTGTTGCTAGTTTAGAGGACAAGGTCTACAGGGTCCTCTTCATGGATAAGAAAGTCCTTCTATGGGCAAAGAAGGAGAAACTAAGCTCAGTTGTGCAAATTGGGGTTCGAGAGGGAGGTCTGTATAAGGCTTCTAGAAATTCCACTTACGCTTTGGTTCACCACACAATTGATCCATGCGAGCTATGGCTTCGGAGGTTTGGACACCTCCACTATACAGGTCTACAGACACCTCCACTATACAGGTCTACAAAAGATGGTTACTGGTATGCCAGAGATTTCTCCCAAACATTGTCATGTCCCTAATTAAATAATTTCCAAATAAGACTATTTGCAAATAATGTTTCACCAACCTACTAGTTCCCTAGGTTGAGATGGAGACATAAATTTTGTAATAAGGGGCTATGGGACCCAAAAGGACTTTAGTTTACCATATTCACATTTAATTGGGTCACATAAATGATAAATGCTAAGAAAATAAGGTGGCATGAGTTCATGAATACTCTTGGAAGCTTGTGGAGCCTTTGGGTGACTAGATTCCCCGCACACTTGGCTTGATATTCATCCAAATTCGAACACATGGGTAATGTAACATTATTCCATGGTTATGTTGTGTCAAATATCATATAATGATCCAAGGAATTCGAATTGGTAATGGTGGGTCACTCCCATGGAAGAGGAAGAGACTAGAAGACAAGGTGTGCCACTTGGAAGGAGATTCTATGCACTCTATGACAACAAATGATGGAAGACTCTATGACAAGTATGACAAATTCAGACCTGATTGCTGACATATGACAAATCTGACATGTCAGGGCTAAAAATAGCCACCAAGAGGTCGAATATGGGAGTTAGAGGCAGCCATTCGAATTGGGGAAAGAATTGGAGCATGAAGAGGAAGAAAAGTGTCATGAGAGTTACTAAACCACTAAGATGAGTTGAAGGAAGCTCATGAAGGGAAATTCGACCTTAGGAGGCCTCATGAAGTTAATAAAAGGATGTCATGAGGAATGAGAATAGCTTTTGATCATTTGTTAATTGGCCTTTGGCATTTTGGAGAGCTTTTGCTTATCCATTGCACGGTGAGTGTTCACTCTCCTTGCTTGTGAACCAATTTCGAGGGAGTTGGATTCCTTTCCAAGTTGGTTGATGGAGAGGTAATTCAGACCTCTCATTGGATCTTAATGAAGGATTTTTAGTTTCAGGTTGAAGGTCCATACAGTCGAATTCTCATATATCTCCCTATTCTCTCATTCCTTCTTGTCCATTTCCCCACACTCACATTTGATGGCGCACTTGTTGGAGTGATTCTTGCGCCTTGCTTAGGATGGTTGATGCCCAAGCTTTGATTTATGATGTATGGCTCTATAATATCATCTCCATATGGTCTGTAAGTCGAAATATAAAAAATACATGTATGAAAGGCTCGCATTCTCCATGCTCTTGAATAACTATTTTTCATGGAATTGGCTTCAATATTGAAGTAGCTTTATATCAGATTTGTATGAGGACATTTATATGAGTTTTATGATGATGGGGAAGAAATATATGATGTATGGCTCTGTAATATTATTTCCACATGCTCTGTAAGTCAAAATATCAGAAATACATGTATGAAAAGCTTGCATACTCATGCCCTTGTATCACTAATCTTCATGTATTTTGGCTTCAATCTTGAAGTAGTTTTATACCAGATTTGTATGAGAGATATTCTACGAGTTTGAGGATGTTGTGACAGCTATATATGATGTATTAATCTGTAATTTAATGTCCATATCCTATGTGGGTCGAAATCCAAGAAACTCATGTGTGAAGAGCTTGCATTCCCATGCCATTGAATCACTAGTTTCCATGACTTTTGCTTCAATATTGAAGGAGTCTTGTATCAGATTTGTATGGGGGATGTTCTTTGAGTTTGATGATGTTGTGACAGCCATATATGATGTGTTAGTCTACAATTTCATGTGCCTATACTCTGTGGGTCGAAATCCATATGTGAAACTCTTGCAATTCCATGCTACTAATTCACTAGTTTTCATGTATTTGAGTCCTATACTGAATGAGTTGTATACCAGACTTGTATGAAGGGATTTCTATGGTGTTTAATACTATTGGGGAATCCATTTGTATTCTGTATATGGTCTCTATATGTCACATCATGATCTGAACCTTTAACTCTACCTTTGATATGTCAAAATCGACCTAGTTATGCAATTTCATTGAAAGTTATCAAACGAATGTGGAACTCTATAACCGGTTTGCGTAACTAATAACCATGTTTAATGATAGTACATGAGTTCTTATATCAGTCCCCATACTCTTCTTACAAATTTGGGAGGTTCGTACATGAGTTGGGAAGCCCAGTTGACCTACACCCTAGGGGGAATTTCATCACAATTTCTTAGTAATTTTTGGCCTTTTTGTCATCAGCCCCAAACAAGGTTGCAGAGGTCTAAAGTCTGATAAAAAGTATCCATAAACCACCTTGGGATGTTTTAAGACTCACCATACCATCTCCTTTCAAATTTGGCACCATTTGGTGAAAGTTGGAACCCTCCAGAGTCATGACTAGTTAAGCTCGAATTTTGCCCGAATTGCACTTTTCTTCAAAATTCCAAAAAAGGGACATTACAGTGGTATTAGAGCATGTTCTTGGCACCTATTGAAGTTATGGATTATAGAGATGAATTTAAGAAACTCATTAATTCATATTTTGATGATACAACCAAGTAGCTTATGCAAGAGTTCGAATTGGTGGCTAGCCAACTTAGGGGTAAGATGGAAGCAAGGGGTAAAAGAAGTTTCCATCATGGAGAGACACATAAGAATTTTTTTTTTGAAGACTTTAATGATTGGTTTCCTGGATTTAGACACAATAAGGCAGATTTGAACTCATTAAATAACAATCAATCCATAAGTATGGAGGAGACCAAGAAGCCACCAACTTCTGTGGGTGGTGAAATAGAAAAAATATTACATTATGAGGATCGAAAGTCACTCCCAAGTGACTTTGAAAAATATGAGGAAAGTATCAAATTCAAGCACACTCGAGCATTGGTATCAAATTCTTGTTCGAAAGTTTCTTCATTGGAGGAGCCATCCTTCCTTGAAGACATGGAGAAGATTCAAAGAGCAATGTGCAACATCAAAGGTAATTTCATGTCTTTGCTTTTTGATAGAAACAATTTGGTTGAGCTTAATGAATGGTTACATGAAGCATACTTGAATAATAATGAGGATATTCATAAGCTCAAAATTCAAAATGAGCAACTTCTTGAGAGGTTGCAAGATACTTGTTCTTCCTCCTATGTTTCATATTGTCATATGGTAGATTGCTTGGAAGATTCTCATGACATGATGGATCATGAGAAACATGACAAATTGCAGGTTCTTGATGTGTTCGAAGATGATATTGATGAGAGCCAATCACTTGTTGTGTTGGAAGAGGAACTTGAGTTGCCTCTTGAAAATGGTTACACACTTTTAGAAGAAGTCCATGATTCCACCACCTTGGAACCAACCCATGAGGAAAGTTTTGCATTTTTAAGGGAGGTGCATAATCCTACACCTATGGATCCTTCACATGATGAAAATTTTGCACTTTCTGATCATTTCGGTGAGTTGGTTCTTTTTCCTACATCCTACACTTCCAAATTTTGCAGCATTCATCTTGATGAAGTATGGGTGAAAGGTCTCTTTTTTATAGTGCCACATGAAGAGTATGGAATTTCTATTTCTCTTTTTGATGATGACATGATTAGAGAACTATATTCTTTACATTTGCAGCAGCATCCCTTGTTAAATTACGATGATACACATCTACATGGATGCACCTATCGTATTCACTTGAGTCACTTGGAGACTCATGATTTTCCTTGCTCCTTGCCTAGTCCATTTGATGTTGGAGGGACTTTATCCCACACTTGGGTGAAGAGATATATGATTGAGGAACATTATTGTTGGCAACAACATCCTCTGTTATTTCATGATGATATACATATTCATGGGTGTATTGATGAGACTACTTTGAGCCACTTGAAGTCTTCATGTTTTCTTTGCTCCTTATTTGGTTTAGATTTTGGTGGAGGTTCTTCATTCACTTCTTGGATGAAAGAACACATGACCGATTATCTTGATGCACATTATATTTTTTTTGAGCAGCATTATGGGACATGGGATCCTCACCTATGTCAATGGGGCAAATTTGATATAATATTTGATGCTTGTGTGTATGGGCCACATGATGATCTACTTACTTGGATGTACAAACACTTTCATGATTCTTTGATGAGGTACCTTCTTGATGTACATTTGTATGATGTTGTTATGTACTTTCATGATCTATATTTTGTACTCATGATGTTTGTAAGGGTGCAATACAAGCAATGGGATCTTGACATTGCTTGGTTTCATCTCACTTGGAGTAGCAGTTCGATTGTTGGTGTTGGTTTGAGAAAGCAAACCAACCTTCAGTTGTTTGAGTTCATCTTTGCAGAGCAGTGTTCTAGTTTCCTATGTGGGAGACCTTTTGAGAGATGGATTCAATTTTCACATGCTTGGTGTTCATAGCATTTCATCATAGGCATTTCACACCATGCATGTATCAGGATCATATGGGACCCTGGGATCATTTTTGGTCTCATTGGTTTCAATTTTAGGGGCAACAAGCAACATTGGAGATTTAGTCACCACTTGAGAATATGATTGTAATCAGAGTAGTGCAGTGGCAAGCATGGTGGTTTCTCTTTGAGATTTTCTTGTAACCTTCAGAAACTCAAAGTTTGGTAACTCAATACCAACTTCAAAGAATTATACAGAAGCAAAAATGGGTGAAAGTTCAGAAAAGGTTTCCAAAATACGGAGGTAAAGATTATTTGCACAGGTTTGGTTTTTATGGATTTGATTAATCCTTTTCGTTTTAGTGGTGATGTTACATGATATATCAATATTCACAATCCAGATCTCTTTACTTTTGGGAACACAAAATTGCAGTACATGAGTGCCACCACTAAAATTGCAGCTAAAGAAAATTAATGAGCAGAACCATAACAGAGCAGTTGGTGCAAAGGAAGGAGTACCAAATGAGGATGCCACTTGGGAATATGAAAAATATTGCAGCATACAAACTTGGAATTGCTTGAGGACAAGCAATCTTGAGTGGGGAGGATTTGTCATGTCCCCAATTAAATAATTTCCAAATAAGACTATTTGCAAATAATGTTTCACCAACCTACTAGTTCCCTAGGTTGAGATGGAGACATAAATTTTGTAATAAGGGGCTATGGGACCCAAAAAGACTTTCATTTACCATATTCACATTTAATTGGGTCACATAAATGATAAATGCTAAGAAAATAAGGTGGCATGAGTTCATGAAGACACTTGGAAGCTTGTGGAGCCTTTAGGTGACTAGATTCCCCACACACTTGGCATGATATTCATCCAAATTCGAACAAATGGGTAATGTAACATTATTAGATGGTTGTGTTGTGTCAAATATCATATAATGATCCAAGGAATTCGAATTGGTAAAGGAGGGTCACTCCCATGGAAGAGGAAGAGACTAGAAGACAAGGTGTGCCACTTGGAAGGAGATTCAATGCACTCTATGACAACAAATGATGGAAGACCCTATGATAAGTATGACAAATTCAGACTTGATTGCTGACATATGACAAATCTGACATGTTAGGGCTAAAAATAGCCACCAAGTGGTCGAATTTGGGAGTTAGAGGCTATTAGATTTTATCATTCAAGCTAGCATTATATTAGGATCTTTAACCGAGAGAATAAAAAACACAGCAATCAAACACAAGAGACAATGAACACAATGTTTTTCCTCGGGGAAACCATAAATGGAGAAAACCCCGCAACTTCCTCTGAGATAGAATCAACACCAAAAGTAAAACCTCAAAACAGTAAGATGATCTCCCGATAGCAGTAGCCTCTTTCTTTCTAGCCCCATCAACTTCTTCTCTCTTAGCTATGCGCTACAACTGAGTGTGAGTGAGTGTGTGATAAATAGAGAGGCTCACTCTCTATTTATACTAATTCTCGACTTGACAATAACTCACTAGGGCTGACTTCACTAGGAGAGTCTAATAACCCTAGGGCCCCGGAACTGCGGGGACTTTAACCCTTGATCAATAGGAGGGTTACCCACAATGACTTGACATGACTTGTTTACATTATAGAACCTCCCGATAGGAACATCGGGGCATAACATGACTCAATTACATTACAGATACTTCCCAGAATAAACATCGAGGTACAATACATGAAATATACAAGTGAATACATTCCGAAGTTACATATACATCAACAGAGGCAACCATTCGAATTGGGGAAAGAATTGGAGCATGAAGAGGAAGACAAGTGTCATGAGAATTACTAAACCACTAAGATGTGTTGGAGGAAGCTTATGAAGGGAAATTTGACCTTAGGAGGCCTCATGAAGTTAATAAAAGGATGTCATGAGGAATGAGAATAGCTTTTGATCATTTGTTAATTGGCCTTTGGCATTTTGGAGAGCTTTTGCTTGTCCATTGCACGGTGAGTGTTCACTCTCCCTGCTTGTGAACCAATTTCGAGGGAGTTGGATTCCTTTCCAAGTTGGTTGATGGAAAGGCAATTCAGACCTCTCATTGGATCTTAATGAAAGATTTTTAGTTTCAGGTTGAAGGTCCATACTGTAATGTTCCTAAAAGTGACATGCATGCAAACCCTAAAAATGACATGCATGCAAACCCTAAAAGCTATATAAGAAGGTTAGTTGAACTAGAAGGGTATGATTGTTATTATTCATTATTTAGTTTTGGTTTTGAGAGCTTTGAGAGCTATTTGGGGTAGAGGGTGAATTCTTTAGCCAACAATTGGGTTCGGTGGCGAAATCTATCCACCCTAGTCAATTCAAGAGTGTAGATCATCCAGATCTATCGCCGTGCTTCAAAGAAGACAAAGATCATTGAGTTTTAGGGCAGTGAACCACTTCATCTAGTTTGGAGCAATGGTCCTCTTCTAGCTGCTGCTTGGTTATTTATTGAAGTCGTGGGCATTATTATTCATGAAGGAAGGCTGCATTCAATAGAGTTTTTTTGTTGACTGAGCAAGGATATATATTAATTGTTTATTGGGACAGATTTCTTATTGCTGCGTATTCATCTGCTGAGGTCATGGTTTTCCTTGGGAACTGGAACCATTAAATACACCAATGATCTCCTTAATTTTGGGCAGCATGGAAGTGGCTAGGGCATAGGAGTTTATGATGTGACATTGAAGGGCATCTTCATAATGGATAGTGGTTAACCATTTGGAGAAAACAACGAGTTATTATTCCTCGTTGAATGCTGGACAAAGGGTCACAATCCACTAATTGGAGCAGATATTCATTGAAATGAAGACGTGTCCCATAACTTTGTTCTAGGGCATCATATCTTTGGGCAATCCTCTTCTTATTTGGATGAGTTGGTTTGGATTGGACAGGACCTTACTGCTGGGCTTAAGTCACCATTTGAGAGTTGAGATTTGTGTTGCATGCACACTTGGAGAAGGCTGTCATTTATTACATATTGCTGAGTGGTGAGATGTAGGGTGTTGATCAATGGATTGTTGGTGTAGTTCCTCTCCCAAGTGCCATTCAACATCTTGCTGGGCATCTTCTATCTAGCTAGGCCCAGTTACTTGACTGTGGACTGATATTTAATTGCATGCAAGTTATAATCTCCCTTGCAGCACGCTATATTAAACAAGGGATCTACAACAGGAGATTGTTCATCTTATGATCCGGAGCAGCCACAACAAATATGTTTCAGGTCTGCAATCTTGACCAGTGAATCTATATTACAAGCAGTGATCTATTGAACGATGGTTTCGATCCATTATTAAGAAGAGGGCATTAACAATTGGAGGTTGTTTATTATTCAGAAAGCCACAATCAATTCAATTGAGGGCGTCATTCTGATGCTAGGGCTGCATTCTGACAAGGCTGGGCATGATCAATCAAGCTGAGCATATATCTCTATAGCTAGGTGTTTCCTTAGGTAATAAATTGTCTTCAAACTACATGCACCATTATGATTATATAGCAGCTGTTATAACTACCTACAGTCTGTTCTCATTTAAGTTCAGTTTTATTCTACCTATAGTGTATGGGTGCTATTGAATGATTGGAACAGTTTCTATTATTACAATTGATTAATCAGTTCTCTATATTCCAGCAGATTCTCAATCATGTTATCTTTGGATTTATGATGTGGCATTAATTGAATGTGGCATTCATATAGTATTGAATGATAAATACTTACAAAAAAACCAACAAGTCAAATGAAGAAGCCATTACAAGAAACAAGTAAGAGAAAACACATATCACAGGCAGAATCCTTTAATTGGCATATTACACATACAGTCGAATTCTCATCTATCTCCCTATTCTCTCATTCCTTCTTCTCCATTTCCCCACACTCACATTTGATAGCGCACTTGTTGGAGTGATTCTTGCGCCTTGCTGAAGATGGTTGATGCCCAAGCTTTGATTTATGATGTATGGCTCTATAATATCATCTCCATATGGTCTCTAAGTTGAAATATCAAAAATACATGTATGAAAGGCTCGCATTCTCCATGCCCTTGAATAACTAGTTTTCATGCATTTGGCTTCAATATTGAAGAAGCTTTATATCATATTTGTATGAGGACATTTATATGAGTTTTATGATGATGGGGAAGAAATATATGATCTATGGCTCCGTAATATTATTTCCACATGCTCTGTAAGTCGAAATATCAGAAATACATGTATGAAAAGCTTGCATACTCATGCCCTTGTATCACTAGTCTTCATGGATTTTGGCTTCAATCTTGAAGTAGTTTTATACCAGATTTGTATGAGAGATATTCTATGAGTTTTAGGATGTTGTGACAACCATATATGTTGTATCAATCTTTAATTTAATGTCCATATCCTATGTGGGTCGAAATCCAAGAAACTCATGTGTGAACATTGAAAAGCTTGCATTCCCATGCCACTGAATCACTAGTTTCCATGACTTTGACTTCATTATTGAAGGAGTCTTGTATCAGATTTGTATGAGGGATGTTCTCTGAGTTTGATGATGTTGTGACAACCGTATATGATGTATTACTCTGTAATTTCATGTCCCTATGCTCTGTGGGTCGAAATCCAAGAAATCCACATGTGAAACTCTTGCAATTCCATGCTACTAATTCACTAATTTTCATGTATTTGACTCCCATACCGAATGAGTTGTATACTAGACTTGTATGAAGGGATTTCTATGGTGTTTCATACTGTTGGGGAATCCATTTGTATTTTGTATATGGTCCCTATATGTCACATCCTGATCTGAACCTTTAACTCTACCTTTGATATGTCAAAATCGACCTAGTTATGCAATTTCCCCATAAGCAATTTCATTGAAAGTTATCAAATGAATGTGGAACTCTATAACCAGTTTGCATAACTAATAACCATGTGTAATGATAGTACATGAGTTCTTATATTAGTCCCCATACTCTTCTTACAAATTTGGGAGGTTTGTACATGAGTTGAGAAGCCCAGTTGGCCTACAACCTAGGGGGAATTTCATCACAATTTCCTAGTAATTTTTGGCCTTTTTGTCATCAGCCCCAAACAAGGTTGCAGAGGTCTAAAGTCTGATAAGAAGTATCCATAAACCACCTTAGGATGTTTTAAGACTCACCATACCATCTCCTTTCAAATTTGGGACCATTTGGTGAAAGTTGGAACCCTCTAGAGTCATGACTAGTTAAGCTCGAATTTTGCCCGAATTGCACTTTTCTTCAAAATTTCAAAGAAGGGGCGTTATAAACATGAAGAACTTCCTTTTGAGATATTAGATTCAGAAGTTTAGAGGGAGAAAGAGGAATTTGAGAATCAAATTCCGGATGAAGTTGAAGAAACTGAAAGTCCACTAGAAGAATTGCTTGAAGTTCCTCCTTCCAAAAGGAGACTTGCATGGTACCGAGAAACGGTACAAGAAGCTGAGAAGCATAAAGCTCCTCCCGGGGCTTTTAGAGAAAGCATAAGGCCACATAAGTACTCAAGTCGTATGAGCCAACTCATCTGTGCTGAACCTTCCAAGTACAAAGAAGCAGCAAGTCAACAGGTATGGGTTGATGCCATGTGTTATCACCCTGTGATTTTCCTATGGTTGAGGTAGGAAGTCACAGGGGTAACCATTTCAAACCAACCTTTACACTGCATTCTAGCCAATACAGTCAGAGAGGGTGTTATCACCTGCCTTGTAGTTGCCTGCTTAAGGTGGATCTAGAATGGATGGTAGAGGGGCAAGCAACTAAGGGGTGGAACCATGACTGCCTAGACTCCCAAATGGATGGTTGTCACACCAATCAAGGCAGCCTTCACTTTAGGTTATCCTAGTCTAGGACAACAATGGGGGAGATCCGGATCTGCTCCCGACAGGAGAGATCAAACCTAGACACTAGAAGAAGATCAGATGGGGCTTCAGGTCACTTAAGGTGCAAAGTGAATGGGAACCCTAGCTCTAGGGTTTAGGTACTAGCAACTGTCTTGGGAAACGTAACTATGACAGGGCGAGCACGAATAGAGTTAGGACTATCCAGTACCTAGAAATCAGACTCAGTAAAAGGTGTTTGAGCTATCAGTGAATGCTGGTAGATGGCAAAGGCTAAGAGCCTAAGGGCAGCGCTAGCTTGGAGATCAGTGCTTTGTATGCATTGGGTAATGGAGCCAGCAGTAAGACAACGTTTTAGGAAACCCACTTGGGAAGCACCTTGATCTACGAAACTAGAAAGCAATTGGTCTAGAAAAGCCAAGGTACAAGATACCCAGCTCAGTAGATAGCTAGCGCTAGGGCCTAGGAAGACAAATGTGAAGCTTTAGGGGGTACCGGAAGGCTGATGGATCAACGTTGAGGATGAAAAGAGATCAGGGAGACTTGATCTACAAGCCCAAATAAGGAAAACAACAGATCTAGAAAAGTCAAAATCTGATGATGGGGCTAGGAGGCTGAAAACTGATTTTTTCAGATCTAGGGCAAACCAGGATTAATTAGCATAGCGTTGGGGGTGTTCTGGGATGCTTGGGACCCGATCTATCAGCCTATCATGCCAGATTTCAGAAAAACCTACTTCCGGAAAAGGCCAATTTTCAGTGAGGGCGCTAGGGCAGTTTCAGTCTATTTTTCAGATCCCGGTCAAACTGTTCAGCCTCTTGACAGCGTTGGCGTTGATTTGGACTGTCCAAGACCCGATCTATCCGTCTGTGAAGTCAGAAATAAAAAAAAAACTCAAAACCCTAGCAGGTCAATTTTTTCAGTGGGGAGTTATGTAGTTTTCTGCTGAAAAATCAGATCTAGGTCAATCTATGAGGAATTTGACCAGCGTTCCAATTGATTTAGTTAGGGGGAGGCCCGATCTATGAAACCCAGAAATGGTTTGGCAAAAGATCGGACGATTCCCTGATTATTTGATTTTTTAGGTTTTTATGGTTTAGGAGTTTTCAGAAAAATAGTTAAATTTCAGCAAGGTACAATGGAATAAGATCAGAAAAGAAGAACTTACCTGTGGATCTTACCTAGATAAGCTTGTAGAAGTCTGTAACAGTGACGATCCTAGCTATCTCGATCAATCCTGGAAGATCCCCATGATTTCTATGGCATATGCAAGCTCCAAGCCATCAAAGCGCCCCCTACGCTGCATGAGCAAACGTTAACCATATCAGATTTGCACATACAAAATAAAGAAACTGAATGCTACAAGACAGTAAAATGAAATAATCATAGATCGCAATGAAACTAATGAAAACCCCCTGATCCAAGACGAAGAGAACCGAGCGAGTTGAGGTCCCCCTACAAAAACACTCCAGCCAAAACGCCCTCCTGTAGACAAAACAATGATAGCCACAAAAAAAAATAGATCTCACAAGAATTTCCACGATGCTAGTAAGCTGAAGACAAGCTAATCACCATTTGAGCACATCAGATGCAAAGCAAATCCAGAAAATTTCCACAGAAAAAGTCTTTCTATCATTCAGATCCAAGAGCCAAAGGCCCCTCACAAATGAGAAGCTCTCTCCTTTAAATAAAAATGAGAGAACCTCAATCATAACCAAATCCTAACCACTTTCAAAACGAGTTGCTAAGATTCAAAGATACAATGTTCTAATCAATGGTTGAGATGAGCTCAACATATAATACATGGATCAATATAATTATAATTTACCAAAGTGGACTTAAACCACCCAAATAAAGGTAACCCACTCAACAAGAAATAAATGAAAGCACATGGTGGGTCCAAGGAGTGTTTGACTAACTTCGTTTGGGTGTTCCCATGGCACAATAAATAATATAACAATTTAAAATTTTGACTTTTGTGCCTCCTTGAGGAAATCGTGGGTCTCCCAAAAAGCTCCATAAAATATATAAAATTTACCCAAAAATAGGTGCGGGTTCCATAAAATGATGGAGAAGGTGTGGAAGACATCACTCTCATCATTGTGACTCACCCCATGCCATTTCTTTGCCTCAGTAGCCCAAATCGATTTCTTCAATAGCCATTTGATCATTTTTTAATCTGCCTCGGGAAACGTGATACTGCTAAAACAACCTCCTAGGGTGCCTGCGTTGTCAAATTGAGCCCTCCAAGCTCTCTGGGATGGGGGTACAATGGTACAAACAAGTGGCTGCACCCCCCTATGCCCATACAATGCCCTAGGAGATCCAACTGAAACATCTCCCTGCTCAAACAAATCAATCTGTGAAGAAAAACTGCATCAGAAAAGCAGAATAAGCCTGATCACATCTGTAAGTGCCCGGAATTGGAAATAAACTGTCTCATTGGACTCAGAGAGTCCGAATCCATCAAAGGTGTATACTCATACCCCTCATAGGTCTCTGTTTGATCATCAATCATAACCAATAAACAATATAACCATCTGTGAATAATCAGACACCAATAATAACTCTGAATAGATCAATCTGCTGCAAGTGTTAAGCGTTTAAACCATGCTCTACAACTCATTCACGTAACAAAATCAACAAGTAGCATTCGTTTCACTGGCGGTACATCAACAAATACTTATAAATATCAGGCTTTATTTATTATTACTTAGACTCAAACTTTCAAGACTATACTCACTTCATAGCTGTAGTCATTTTGCTAGTGAAGGGTGAAAGGTGGAAATGACAAGGCTAAGGCAAAGGATGACCTCCTATTCAACATCACGACACTTTGGACAAGGAAAGAGAGAACTCACTATAACCAATACTGGACAAACAACAACACAAGGAATGGCAGTGCCTCACAAATGGATGAGTTGTTTAGAGAGTGCTTATTCAACTTAGGCATCATGTCTACATCAATCTTGATCCAATTTCATTAGGATCACATTTTATTCTGTGGCCTTTTTGGCCTATATGAACCCTTTGGGATTTCACCAGTGCTCAAAAGCACAGCTAATCGCAGCTTTCATCCGGGCCATATTTATTTTTAACAAGGTCAGCAATTTTTTGATATAACATTTTTTTAACCATTGCTTTTTGGACTTTTTCTTATACTCTTCAAGGTGTATTTTAGCATTTCATTGCTCTTGCCCTTTTTACATATGTTAAGAAACATAGTTTTACAATTTTCAATTTCCATGGGCACATATTTAATATTTCAACAAAAGTAGTACATGAGCTTTCAGTTTTAGCCAACAACATCTCAAGTGACTAGGGGGAATTCTCAACAGTGCCAAACATCGGGACAACCGACCAGAATGATTTAGGCATACTATCCAACTTACCATAGGCAAGTTTTGTCACCAACTCAAAGCCGAGACACAATGTAGCTTGTCCAACAAAGGTTCTAGCGGGGAAACAGGTCCTCCATGCCACAAGTCAAGAAGTCAGTCGGGTTGAAAATTAAACTGGAAGGTAATGGATGGATGAAGACAATGAAATGATGGAGCCAACACTAGCAAGCCAAAACAATGGTGGGAATGACTACCTCTATTCTCCCTAAGGAGGGTAAAACCAATGAGTATAGATCAAGAACTTCAAAGCCAGAGTAAGGACATCAATACATAGTATAATATACAACCAAGTCCATATAAATATGACCGCCAGATCATGATACCACAAGTCAATATATGTCACAAGAATCAATATAAGAGCAATAATAACCACAACACCATATAAAATACTGAGTCATATCCATGCAATATAATCCATCGGAAACGCCATATATCCAATGAGAAAGTACTGATATATCACTGGGCATCCACTACTGCTCTGAAATAACATAAATGGCTATATCGGTCCGCAAATTTGAGTGTCCTGAGACTCAGTCCTGGCATGGGAGAGTACAATAGTCCACTAATGCAAAAATGATCCATCATAAATGCTCATTTCAGCATCTCATATGTAAGAGATCTGGCTGAAAAATGTACTGTGTTTGAAAAATAGAATATGGTAGCCTGGCTACTATATATGTGATAACATCTGGCTCCAGCTGGGACAAGCGCTTTGCTGAAAAGAGCGCTTGAGAACCTCAGAATCTCTGGTCCTCACATTCTGCTTCCCGCATCCTCGATCCGTTCATCCAGCTCTGCCACCGCTACCAAAATGTACCTGACTACCTGCAACATGCCTAGAGCTATACCAAACTCATAGACCGGTCGTCAGAACAATATGTGGAAAGTATATAAATGCTGAAAAATAAAGATGCATGAAAATGAAAAGCAGAAAAAAAAATCTAATTTATAACCATAATTTTTCAATAAAAGTTTGATTTTTATTTTGCAGGAAAACATAATTACACTAAGAGCTTCAAAAGTGAGCTTCAAACAACTAAGCAAAAACTCTATACTACTGTCGGGAAAGCTTATTCAGGTCCTACCTACTCTACTCTACCAGGCAAAGTGGAACTCAAGGCTAAGTGGGGTTGGGAATGTATCCCCTCAAATTTGTCTGGTTGACAGGAAGCAGAATCTGTCACCTGGTACTAGTAACAAGAAAACATATATTACCAACACACCGTTCTACAGAAAAAGGTCCAACCCATAGATCATTAGCTTGCCCTGATCGAAAATGCAGCAAGTGGTTTTGGATAAGGACTTGACTTCCGGTGGGAAATCTATTCCTATTTACCGATTCGGGAACTACTTCAATGCTACGTATAGCCATGGGATGGATATCAACGATTTTTTGTGGCTGCGGGGTGATTATCTCTGAGCTTCTCCTGGGAGGCACTACATCAAATCTGGGTGGACTACCATCAATGGAAATAGCTATGCTACCAACTAGGATCTCTCTAATCTCTTCCCTTACCCCTTGCAGACTTGCAGTAGGCTTATTATTATGAGGAGATGCTACATGTTTGACAGTTTCTCCCTCTTCTTCTGAAAGATGAGTAGTAACATTACCTCGGCTAGATCCTTCCCCCACAGGACAATGAATAGGAATAACCTCTAAGTCAGGTGGTTCTACTCTAGGAACGTTGGATAGGTCATGATTGGAAGGACTAGATGACTCAGGTGGCAAGAGAAAGCTAGGAATGAGAGGATAAGCAGACAAGGCACTAATCGGCATGGCTGAAGGAGTTTGAAAAATAGCAAGATTATTTAGACTAAAATCTCCTTCAGGGGCATCATTTATTGAAGCATCCTCTTGCCAGCTTAGAGAGCTATCATGGACTTGACTTAAGTTATCATCTTCCAAAGATAAATGAGATAACGCCCTAGCAAAATCAGAAACATGGGTTTTGCTGACCTCAGTATCAGCCTTTTCACTAGACAGTTCAAGATGGCTTTCCCATGGATAAATAGGCTCTAGTCCTTGGCTTTCTCTTTCTCTATTCTGGGCAATCAAAGCAAACCATTCATTCACTCTACGAGGGATTCTTTCCACATGCATGGCATCATTGACTTCATCAACCTTAACTATAGGATTTGTAGCATTGCTTTGCTCGGGATCTTGACTTAGGATCTCATTTCTTCTTAATTCCTTTAATTCCTTGGAGCACTCACCTTCAGGCATCTCCATACTAATTATCCCGACAATTTTATTTTCTTTCGAACATAAATTAGAGTCTTCCATTGTTAGAAACATGCTTTCAGGATGCCTATACTTCCATACTTTATTTGCATCTTCTACAAAATGAGCTTTAGCATTATTCAACAATTCTTCCCCATATGTGTTTTTTATCCCTTCTTCAAAAGTCTCCAGATGCTTCTCATAGCAAGGTTCCCTATTGATCCTGATCAAAGCTCCGTCAGAGTTCGGGACACAAAGGTATGATAGATCCATCATAAGATATCCACCTAAACTAGCCGCCCACTTTCTAGATAGAAGCATTCCATAAGCTGGGGGTAAATCAATAACAACTACATCCATCATAGTGGAAATGTCTGAGCATGCAAACAGATCAGCTCTAAGGTTTTTGATCAAACCATAGGATGGCACTCGCCTCGAGTCTATGCCACAAACATTTCCATAGGGCCTAGTCACTTCCAATCCCATTTCCTTCATGATATGCAAAGGCATTACATTCATAGCTGCACCAGAGTCCAACATGCAATTATGCAGGAGCATATTTTGAATATGCAAGGTTAGATAAAAGGGAGGATGACCACCATTCTTTCTCTCATAGATAGCAGATTGTATGTTGACCGACGGATCTTTTTCATCTTTGCTAGAATACGTTCTCTCGGGACTCTGTTCGTGACCGAATTCTAAAGCAAACTCAGGGGCTTTGTCTTGGCCAACACTATCAAAGAATTCCTCTACATTCATCAGTTTAGTCACAGGGATGCTACACATTATCTTGCTCAACTCTTTCTCGATGTCAATGCTCAGATTCAAATCTCCTAATGCAAGATCTTCTTCTTCCTTTTTGTCTTCGTTCACTACTTTTCTTTTGTCAAAGAAAGAAGGCTGGGAACCCACTCTTTGTTTATAAATTCTAACCTGTGGTTCTTCTTTTGTTTTAGGGATGCCTACCGCACAACATGAGGGTTTAGGCTCATCAACCATATCTTCCTCCTGCTCCCAAGTTTCCTCCTCTTGCTCCCATAGCTCTACCTCTAAAAGAATTCTTCCAAACTCATCATCGTAGGACAGATCATTCATGAAATTAATGTTGCTTGGTTGGTCACCAGGGTGACTGGTGTTTGTTGGTTCTTCATGATTTTCATCACACCAATTAACATTTCTCTTCTCAGGATTCTCTGGATGCTCGGGCCTTCTTCTATTAGGATCTCTCTTAGGACCTCTATTGTTGTTCCAATAGGGTCTATGGCCATAAGGGCTTCTATGTCTCTCTGGATCATGGAAACTAGCCACGTTTTTGGTCAAGACAGTTAGTTGCCTCATCATTTCTTGCATGGTTTCTAAAGTGTCCTTTGTCTCTTTTGGCTCATTCATAGGCTCCTTAGGCTTTCGGAGTTTAGGCTCGGATCTAGAAGTGGACGGGGCATAATGATCAAAGAAGTTTTGCTTGCCCATAGATGCTGCATGCTGCTCAGCCATCTTTGCATTGAACTGGGCAGTCTTCAAATCATTTGGATTTTTATCCTTCAAATTAAAACCCAACCAACCATCAAAAGCATTCAAATAATGGATGATAATCGCTTGATCTTTTGGTCTAATCTCTTCTGGGATGTTTCCTCTCTTCTGGGATGTTTCCTACAGTCTTATCAAATCTGAGGTTGAATTCATGGACTGTTTCATTTTCCCTCTTCTTTATGTCAAATAACTGATGCAAGAGGAACTTCCCATCCAACTTATGAGACCAATCACTGCTAAGCTTCGTGACGAAGTGGTCATAGCCATTGATGGATGAAGCAGGTAATCTATCAAACCACTTTCGCACATCTCCTTCCAGAGAAAACATAAGACCTCTCATGAATACATCTTCATCCACAGCTCCATATGCTTCCATATGATCCCATACTTTGTCAATGTGATCTTCAATGGAGGCAACTGATACTCCATCAAACTTAGGGACCTTTTCAAAATACTTCTCTGGCATGTCATGTGGGGCCCCTGGGATCAGGGAGAAATCTAAAGGCGATGCCTTAGCCTTCCTTCCAAATACCCTAAGGTTTTGGGGAAGAGGAGCAGTCTGATTTCCACTAGGAGCTGCTTCGACCATTGGGCTAGATGAAAGGGATCCCAAAGGATGACTTAAAGGGACAGTGAGGTTGGACACTTGCTTGTTTTTCCTTGTGTAAGTTATGGGGATTCTTTGAGGGTTGCTGGGACGCTCTAGGAATCTAAGATTAATATATCGAGTACGATCCTTAGTGGAGTCCAATGTGGAGTCACCAGGTGAACCACACAAGTAATTCATTGAAAAATATGTCGTATGGAAAGGTGAGGGATGTTGAACCAAGGTAGGCCTCTACCTCCTCGGCAACGGCGCCAAAATGTTATCACTTGCCTTGTAGTTGCCTGCTTAAGGTGGATCTAGAATGGATGGTAGAGGGGCAAGCAACTAAGGGGTGGAACCACGACTGCCTAGACTCCCAAATGGATGGTTGTCACGCCAATCAAGGCAGCCTTCACTTTAGGTTATCCTAGTCTAGGACAACAATGGGGGAGACCCGGATCTGCTCCCGACAGGAGAGATCGAACCTAGACACCAGAAAAAGATCAGATGGGGCTTCAGGGCACTTAAGGTGCAAGGTGAATGGGAACCCTAGCTCTAGGGTTTAGGTACTAGAAACTGTCTTGGGAAACGTAACTATGACAGGGCGAGCATGAATAGAGTTAGGACTATCCAGTACCTAGAAATCAGACTCAGTAAAAGGTGTTTGAGTTATCAGTGAATGTTGGTAGATGGCAAAGGCTAAGAGCCTAAGGGCAACGCTAGCTTGGAGATCAGTGCTTTGTATGCATTGGGCAATGGAGTCAGCAGTAAGACAACGTTTCAGGAAACCCACTTGGGAAGCACCTTGATCTACGAAACCAGAAAGCAATTGGTCCAGAAAAGCCAAGGTACAGGAAACCCAGCGCAGTAGATAGCTAGCGCTAGGGCCTAGGAAGACAAATCTGAAGCTTTAGAGGGTACCGGAAGGCTGATGGCTCAGCGTTGAGGATGAGAAGAGATCAGGGAGATTTGATCTACAAGCCCAAATAAGGAAAACAACAGGAAAATCAGATCTAGAAAAGTCAAAATCTGATGATGGGGCTAGGAGGCTGAAAATTGATTTTTTCAGATCTAGGGCAAACCAGGATGAATTAGCACAGTGTTGAGGGTGTTCTGGGATGCTTGGGACCTGATCTATCAGCCTATCATGTCAGATTTCAGAAAAACCTACTTCCGAAAAAGGCCAGTTTTCAGTGAGGGCGCTAGGGTAGTTTCAGTCTATTTTTTAGATCCTGGTCAAACTGTTGAGCCTCTTGACAGCGTTGGGGTTGATTTGGACTGCCCAAGACTCGATTTATCCGTTTGTGAAGTCAGAAATCAGAAAAACTCAAAACCCTAGCAGGTCAATTTTTTCAGTGGGGGCTTATGCAGTTTTCTGCCGAAAAATCAGATCCAGGTCAATCTATGAGGAATTTGACCAGCGTTCCAGTTGATTTAGTTAGGGGGAGGCCCGATCTATGAAACCTAGAAATGGTTTGGCTAAAGATCGGACGGTTCCCTGATTATTTGATTTTTTAGGTTTTTATGGTTTAGGAGTTTTCAGAAAAAATAGTTAAATTTCAGCAAGGTACAATGGAATAAGATCAGAAAAGAAGAACTCACCTGTGGATCTTACCTAGATAAGCTTGTAGAAGTATGTAACAGTGACGATCCTAGCTATCCCGATCAATCCTGGAAGATCCCTGTGATTTCTATGGCATATGCAAGCTCCAAGCCATCAAAGCGCCCCCTACCTTGCATGAGCAAACGTCAACCATATCAGATTTGCACATACAAAATAAAGAAACTGAATGCTACAAGACAGTAAAATGAAGTAATCATAGATCGCAATGAAACTAATGAAAGCCCCCTGATCCAAGACGAAGAGAACCGAGCAAGTTGAGGTCCCCCTACAAAAATGCTCTAGCCAAAACGCCCTCCTGTAGACAAAACAATGATAGCCACAAAAAAAATAGATCTCACGAGAATTTCCACAATGCTAGTAAGCTGAAGACAAGCTAATCACCATTTGAGCACATCAGATGCAAAGCAAATCCAGAAAATTTCCATAGAAAAAGTCTTTCTATTATTCAGATCCAACAGCCAAAGGCCCCTCACAAATGAGAAGCTCTCTCCTTTAAATAAAAATGAGAGAACCTCAATCATAACCAAATCCTAACCACTTTCAAAACGAGTGGCTAAGATTAAAAGATACAATGTTCTAATCAATGGTTGAGATGAGCTCAACATACAATACATGGATCAATATAATTATAATTTACGAAAGTGGATTTAAACCACCCAAATAAAGGTGACCCACTCAACAAGAAATAAATGAAAGCACATGGTGGGTCCAAGGAGTGTTTGACTAACTCCGTTTGGGTGTCCCCATGGCACAATAAATAATATAACAATTTAAAATTTTGACTTTTGTGCCTCTTTGAGGAAATCGTGGGTCTCCCAAAAAGCTCCAGAAAATATATAAAATTTGCCCAAAAATAGGTGCGGGTCCCATAAAATGCTGAAATTCCTGGAGAATGTGTGGAAGACATCACTCTCATCATTGTGACTCACCCCATGCCATTTCTTTGCCTCAGTAGCCCAAATCGATTTCTTCAATAGCCATTTGATCATTTTTTAATCTACCTCGGGAAACGTGATACTGCTAAAACAACCTCCTAGGGTGCCTGGGTTGTCAAATTGAGCCCTCCAAGCTCTCTGGGATGGGGTTACAATGGTACAAACAAGTGGCTGCACCCCCCTATGCCCATACAACGCCCTAGGAGATCCAACTAAAACATCTCCCTGCTCAAACAAATCAATCTGTGAAGAAAAATTGCATCAGAAAAGCAAAATAAGCCTGATCACATCTGTAAGTGCCCGAAACTGGAAATAAACTGTCTCATTGGACTCAGAGAGTCCCAATCCATCAAAGGTGTATACTCATACCCCTCATAGGTCTCTGTCTGATCATCAATCATAACCAATAAACAATATAATCATCTGTGAATAATCAGACACCAATAATAACTCAGAATAGATCAATCTGCTGCAATTGTTAAGCGTTTAAACCATGCTCTACAACTCATTCACGTAACAAAATCAACAAGTAGCATTTGTTTCACTGGCGGTACATCAACAAATACTTATAAATATTAGGCTTTATTTATTATTACTTAGACTCAGACTTTCAAGACTATACTCACTTCATAGCTGTAATCATTTTGCTAATGAAGGGTAAAAGGTGGAAATGACAAGGCTAAGGCAAATGATGACCTCCTATTCAACATCATGACACTTTGGACAAGGAAAGGGAGAACTCACTATAACCAATACTGGACAAACAACAACACAAGGAATGGCGGTGCCTCACAAATGGATGAGTTGTTTAGAGAGTGCTTATTCAACGTAGGCATCATGTCTACATCAATCTTGATCCAATTTCATTAGGATCACATTTTATTCTGTGGCCTTTTTGGCCTATATGAACCCTTTGGGACTTCACCAGTGCTCAAAAGCACAGCTAATCGTAGCTTTCATCTGGGCCATATTTATTTTTAACAAGGTCAACAATTCTTTGATATAACATTTTTTTAACCATTGCTTTTTGGACTTTTTCTTATACTCTTCAAGGAGTATTTTAGCATTTTATTGCTCTTGCCCTTTTTACATATGTTAAGAAACACAGTTTTACAATTTTCATTTTCCATGGGTGCATATTTAATATTTCAACAAAAGTAGTACATGAGCTTTCAGTTTTAGCCAACAACATCTCAAGTGACTAGGGGGAATTCTGCACAGTGCCAAACATCGGGACACTAACCAGAATGATTTAGGCATACTATCCAACTTACCATAGGCAAGTTTTGTCACCAACTCAGAGCTGAGACACAATGTAAACAGGGAGGTTTGTCCAACAAAGGTTCTAGCGGGGAAAAAGGTCCTCCATGCCACAAGTCAAGAAGTCAATCGGGTTGAAAATTAAACTGGAAGGTAATGGATGGATGAAGACAATGAAATGATGGAGCCAACACTAGCAAGCCAAAACAATGGTGGGAATGACTACCTCTATTCTCCCTAAGGAGGGTAAAACCAAAGAGTATAGATCAAGAACTTCAAAGCCAAAGTAAGGACATCAATACATAGTATAATATACAACCAAGTCCATATAAATATGATCGCCAGATCATGATACCACAAGTCAATATATGTCACAAGAATCAATATAAGAGCAATAATAACCACAACACCATATAAAATAATTAGTCATATCCATGCAATATAATCCATCTGAAACACCATATATCCAATGAGAAAGTACTGATATATCACTGGGCATCCACTACTGCTCTGAAATAACATAAATGGCTATATCGGTCCTCAAATCTGAGTGTCCTAAGACTCAGTCCTGGCATGGGAGAGTACAATAGTCCACTAATGCAAAAATGATCCATCAGAAATGCTCATCTCAGCATCTCATATGTAAGAGATCTGGTTGAAAAATGTACTGTGTCTGAAAAATAGAATATGGTAGCCTGGCTACTATATATGTGATAACAAAGGGCTCTCTCTGTCATAGAAACATTCACATCTACATTTGGCTTTAAACAAGCTTTCAGAAAGCTAGATTTCCGATGGGAACAGATTTGTTGGTAAATTTAAATATTGTAAGGTAGACAGATATCTAATACCATTGGGCAATGGAGTCACAGTTTGAATCATTCAAGGATATTATAGCAAATAATGAACCATAATTTTACCCTTTGTACTGTAAGGCAAAGTAAGTGTGATATTCAACCAAATATCTTCAAGTAGTGGTAGGGGAAAGGAGAAAAAGTCTAGTGTAGCAAGGGGCACCTATCTATGGATGAATCCCTTGAAAACACCTTTAGAAGAACAACAATTAAGGGAAAAGACAAAAATGGAGCATTTAACAAGGATGAATTCCACAACAATCATTTCAGACACATTACAAATGCTATATCTGATGAAAGGAGCGCTTATTAAAACGAATTCCTCACACAACTAGAAAGCATTAGTAGGAATTGACACATGTGAAAATGATATAAACAAGAAACACAAATTGAATATTAACACCGTGATGAATCTCATAAACTTAGAGAAAACATTTTTCATTATCACTTCCAAGAAAGTTTACAGAGCTACAATCCGAGCACAGAGGCTTGAAAAACTGAAAGTCTAATCAACCCCCTCATTTTTATTGGTTTAGACCTTTGCAGGGGAATTAGTGCAGTTGCTCATGTAGAAATCTCCAAAATTTAGCACAAGTGCTAACAATGGCTCCAACTCGGGGATTCTATCCTCCTTGTGAGGTAGCAAAGAACCACGTAGACCAAGTGCCTTATCCATTGGGCTGATCCTAATCATCTCCTGAAAGCTCTGTCGTGCTTTCAAAACAAAAACTGAACAGATGTTGAAAACAAACTGAAATAACTGCTTAAAAGAAATGCTCGCTAAGTTGAGCTTATTCACATCTACCTACCCTACCTACTGAGCAACAATGCCGAGTCACGTCACTTCTGACTTCTAGTGAAGCCAATCAAGCAAATGATTCCATATGCAAATTTTCTCCTAATGCTTGATCAAAAACATAAATGAAGAACTGAACGGTAAAAGGTTATGATTGAAAATCTGATCTTTACTGCACATAGCTAACCCACCATTCTCACTGCAAAACTTCTCCATGTATCCAGCCACTGGGTCATGGCAACCTTTAGAAAATTATGTTATGCACCTGCCATGACAAGGCTGCTCCATATATTCAGCCACTGGATCATAAAATCCAGGGTAGTCTCCAAATATTTCTGTCATCTGCTTGCCCCAATACTGCTGCTCAAACTGTACCTCCACCAACGTCTTGTCAAATTGCTTTTCAAAACAACCATGCAAGGAATGCTCATGACAACTTGTAAATGAGACATCAACTACTTCATTCAAAATGTCAGAGCTTAAAACTTGATTCCTTTCATGCATTTTATAGGGAATATCTTCAATAAAATCAAGTGAAATAAGCTTTTCTTGACATAAACATTCTGAATTGGAAGAACAAGAAGAGACATCCCATTTAAAACTCTCATCTTCCGAGTAGCTATCCTCATAGTTATCATATATAGGTGGACTGAAATCTTCTTCAAAATCCCCACAGACAGGATTTGCAACAGGTTGATTGCATCCTTCATCAAACAAGTTGCAACACTCCTCCTGCATGGCACTAGACTGATCATTTTCTTGCCTATACAGAGAAAAAATGGACTGCATAGCGGGCTCTACTGGTTCACCCTTCTCCTTATCCATCCCCAAAAATGCCATGACATTATCCCTAACCTCAAGTTTCTGTGTTTGATTTGAAACCCTTAATCTTTGTTTCAGAAAATCAAATGAGGCAAAGCACAATGGCAGACAGTTACCTCCCTCCTACTGATTGTAATCTTCATACAAAGGAGAATTGGAGTGCAAAGCAGACTTTAGTTGTGTATCTTTCTCATTCTCCACCAGCAGGGAAGGCATTGTATGTTCATGTAAATCTTTAGGTGAAATTTGAGTTGGAAAAGCACGCACAGGTCCTTCCTCCATTGTTAACTCCGGCTCTGATTCCTCTTTTAATTCAAACTGCAAAGGAGTTTCAAGGATTATTTGATTCCTCGGAGAAGGGAGGGGTCCTCTAAAGTCCCGATTCCTATCTTGTGGCCTTTGATCTTTTATGGGAGGCGGGCTGTGGTCCACAGTGAGTCTCTCCATCAACCTTTCCATGGCTACCAACATCATGTCCATCCTAGCCTCTTGTGCAATAGATGAAAAAGGTTGTGTGGGCATTTTATCCTCCTCTCTTTCTCCCTTCTCTTTTCTTTTCTTTCTAGCAGTAGTCAAGTTTATTTCTACCTCTATGGCATCATTCATCATATCGGCCAGGGAGGATGATCTTCTTTCACTTAGCCATAGGGTAAATTCACTGTCAAATGCCTCAGCATATTGAAGTTGGGCAGAACCAAGGGGAGGCCTGAACTGGGAAGGGATGGCATTATACACTTTCATAAATCTGTCAGAAAACTCATAGACAGATTCACTCTCCTTCCTCTTCATGGAATGAAATTTGGACAAACACTTCCTAGGGTCTTCCTTTTTTGCCCATTCGTTCTTGAACGAATCTTCAAAAGCTTGATAGCCCAGAATTGAGTTGTCTGGAAGATTGGTGAACCATCTTCTTGCCTTTCCAGCAAGACTCTGGGCGAACAGTCTGACTTTAACGTCCTCATGGTCTATTTCTTCCAGGTTAGTCCAGTCTGCAAACCACCCCAAGTGTACTTCAGCTGAATACCCCTTCTCCCCAGTAAACTGCTTGAGTTTTTGGGCATACGCCTGGGTGAGGTCATGAATAACAATGGGGAGGAGTATAGGTGCGAACCTTTTAGCTTTCCCTAAGGTTTTAGTAGGGTTTTCAAGAGGGGTTGAAGGTGGCGTGACAAACAGATTCAATCTGCTGTGAGGAACTGCAGATCTATGAAGGACTGTCAAATTGAATGATGAAGGTTGCTCAAGCTCTAAAGTGGTGGGAGATAAGGAAATGGCATTAGAATGTTCTGTGGCATAGGAGTTTAATGAGGCTAATTCAAAGGGAAGTGGAGGGCATTCTTGACCAGATGAGGGTTAGAGGTCCTTGCCTAGAGGCTCAAAAAAAGCTGTAGTGTCAACTATAGCGTCATGAGCTTTACAGGGATGGTCATTTTTTTTATGTGGCTCGACCGAAAGCTCTTGGTTAAAGTTGTATGTACAAGACAAAGGGATATCTTCAGTTCTTAAAGAAGGATATACATGGGTGAACCCATGGCCTTGTTCTGAGTGCCATAAACAATGAAACGCTATTTTGACCAACCTGGGAAAGGATAGGAAAAAATTTACTAGAAAGGACAAGATATCCTCGAGAAGATTCACAGTGGAGTACCTCTTTTTTCACCATGCCTTTCCGTGTCTTTGTAGTGAGCTCATTTTCCCAGTAGAATTGCGAATAGAAATTCTGAAGACTGGATTCTTTGAAGGTGGAGTTGCCATAGAAACTTTGAAAATCTTTGCTGCTTCTAGGTGGTCAGTATTTCCAGTGGAGTCACCTTTCAAACGTTCTAAGTGGAGTCGCCAGAGCATATTTGTAATGTCCTCATCTGATTAGGCATTGAGGACCAAAACCGCTAACCTATGTGATTCCTGTGGGTTCGAGCGGTTACTGACAGTTAGGGAATCATCTAAAGACTGATGCCATCTATAGAAAATCTAGGGCATCATCATGTTATCACCATTAGGTCAAGAAGGGCCACCGGGGCCAAAGGCCACCATCATGCATGCCATCCAAGCATTATTTAATGATGCATGCACTCATTTAAGTCTCCATGCGCATGCATGCAAGTCAACTGCAAATTAGAAAATAAAGTGACCTAATTAGGTCAAAGATTAGGGTTTTCGCAGTTGAAAGTTATAAAAGGAAGATATAGTGAAAAGAGACTTACTTTTGATGATTGTTATTTTGGAGCTCTTGAATAGCAGCATAGCAGTTGGGGTTGGAGACGACGTCTTCAGCTAGCGGGGTTTCGGCAATGAGATATCTGCCCTAGTCTCATTCAGGGTAAGCCATACAGGTTCACCATTTGCTCTTCCATTCATTCATAGTTATCTAGAATACTGCAGAGATTGTTGCAGGGGCACGTTAAGGGGTTTTAAGCCAGAAAGCCCTAATCATTCGTTGGGTCTTCAGATCTCAGTTTTACTTCGCAACCCAGGCACCATTCTCATCATCGACATCTTACTCCAGTACCTGGTGATTATCAGATCTGATCGTGCTCATCTTGAGCAGTTATCAGCCATTTCGGGATCAGGGGGGCGTGAGCAGTTGCACCTCTAGAACAATTCGCTAGCCTGCCTAGAGATCTCAGAACTTTCGCATGTGCCAGGCATTCTCTCCGGCACGGGAAGGCTATCAGTCCTGCAAATCAGCAGCTTCATCGGACACCTCCTTCACTGAAAACGTCACCCTTAGCTGTTCTCTGGTCTGTGCTGCTGGGGTTTCACTGGAAGCAGAAGATATTAGTTCATCTCCGATTCAGCTCTTGATGCATGCATACTCTCTCAGGAGCAGTCCAGCCAGCTTATCAGTGGTAAGTGTTCATTCTATCCCACAAACCCTAACCCTAATTTTTGCTATAAAATAGGGATTTTTATGGCAGTTTGCATGCCCGATTGTATCAGCGTATTTCCATAGAATTAGAAAATATCGGGATTTGGGATATTATAGTGGTATCAGAGCTATCTTCTTGGCCAGCTGTGGGCTTAAGAAATGAGACATAGATGAATACAGAAGGAGACCCTTTTGTAACCTATAGGAGAAGAAAGAGTAGATACACGGGGGAATTTGAGGATATCCAACTAGAGGATATCAGCTCAGACATGGAACAAACAGGTATACACTCTGATAAGGGAAAAGGAACGGGAGAAGAGGAGGACAGGATGGAGTTTCACAACTTAGTATCTGCATTGTAAGACTTAGCCAAAGAGCAAAAAGATGTACTTAATGCAATCAACAGATTATCTGCAAAACCAGAAATAGGTATCAACAATACACCTCCCTCACCGGTAGATCGAGGATCTACAAGTAGTAGTGGAAAGGTTGTGTACACTAATATGCAGAATACACCGCACATACATAGTAGACCTTCCAATAGGCCTACCATGCCTCACTTCTTGGCAGATACAGTAGGTGGTCCGGTCATACAGGTAGAACCTAGCGAACCTTTTGGGGCTTATTTGCAGGATTATAGAGACTTAGAGGATGAGTTTCATGCTGCCATGTCTTTTTCGGATTTCTGCAACATGAAGAGTAGGAACAGGCCCAGGAATTTCAACAAGGGATTCAATCACAACTATGAGTTGCAGAAGACCTTGGGCAGGTTGACCATTCCAAACTTTGATGGGACTCGCGGAGGTTCAGCGAGGATATGGGTTCAAAAGTTGGATACCTATTTCCAAATCAATCCCATGACAGAGATAGATGCCATTAAATTGGCTACACTCCACCTGGACGGAGAGGCTCACGAGTGGTGGTACCACGGATTCGTGACATTGGGTTACAACACCATACACTCCTATGGTGAGTTCACTCAGAAGCTCATGGAGCGGTTTGACAGGAAGGATCCAGAGATACATTTCAGGGAGTTGGCTCAACTCAAACAGACAGGTAGTGCAGAAGCCTTCATCTCAGAATTCCAGAGGATAGCGGTCATGGTAACAGATGTGTCAGAGAGCAGGTTGACCATGTTATTCACTGAGGCCCTAACAGAGCCACTACGGGGATGGGTGAAAGCCTACAAACCCCTCACTCTGCAGGATGCCATTAGCAGAGCTAGAGATCTACAGGATTCAGTCCCCAAGAACAGGTTCCCGCTCAAAACCAACTTTTCTGTTAGGGACAAGGACAAGAAACCTTTCCAGCAGGATGTTCCCAAGAAAACATGGTTAGACGAGGACATTAGGAAAGACTTGAGGAGGAAGAAACTATATTTCACTTGTCAGGAACCATGGGTACCAGGACACAGGTGAGCAAGGAACTCCAGCATGGAGTGCAACTATTGGATTCCAAAATTGAATGTCACCTTAGGTAACTATCAGATGACAGATTCCTTCTATGTAGTAGATGTATCGGATACTCATGTAGTATTGGGCGTTTAGTGGCTTTATTCCATAGGGAAATACACTATAGAGTACAGGGCAATGGAAATGGTATTCCAGGGACTAGACGACAAACGAGTAGTTTTCAGGGGCATGAACACTTATCCCCCAAAACTGGTCTCATCACAAAGAATGGAGGCAATCCTTCGACAGAATGATATAGAATGGGCTGCAGAATGTTTGGTCACCTTTAGGAAACCCCCAGAAACTAGCACACGACACCCAAGTGACATTCAGGCCTTGCTACAGAAGCATGAAAAGGTTTTTCGGGACCTTCCATCAGGTAGACCGCCAGACCGGGGCTTTGAACACATTATTGAGCTAGAGGGGGGGACACAAGCAGTCATCACCACTCCTTACCGGCATCCCAAAAGATACAAGGATGAGATCGAGAAAACAATTAAAGAATTATTGGAGCTTGGATATATTCGGCCCAGTTCTAGCCCCTTCGCATCCTGAGTAGTATTGGTCAAGAAGAAGGATGGTACACTGCGAATGTGCATCGACTATCGAGCACTCAACAAAAAGACCATTAAGAACAGGTATCCCATCCCTAGAATTGATGAGCCCATGGATGAACTTCGGGGAGCCAAATACTTCTCCAAGATTGATCTTCGCTCGGGGTACCATCAGATCAGAGTAAGGGACCAAGACATCTCCAAAACAGCGTTTCGTTGTCACTATGGTCACTATGAGTTTTTGTTCATGCCCTTCGGACTTACCAATGCTGTAGCCACTTTCCAGTCATGCATGAACCATACCTTCAGAGTTCAGCTACGTAAGTTTTTGCTAGTATTCTTTGATGACATCCTGATTTACAGCAAAACATGGGAAGAGCATCTGAAACACCTAGACGAAGTACTGAGCATTCTAGAAGAACACTAGCTTTACACGAAGATGTCCGAGTGTGAATTTTGCATGAAGGAAATGCTTTACTTAGGGCACATAATCAAAGAGGAAGGAGTACAGGTTGACATGGAGAAAATCCGAGCTATCAGAGATTGGCCCGCGCCAAAAACAGTCACAGAATTGAGAGGTTTCTTAGGACTGTGCACCTATTACCAACGGTACGTTAAGGGATTCTCCCAATTTGCAGCACCCCTCACAGATCTCACAAAGAAGGGAGCATTCACCTGGTCAGACTTAGCGCAGAAAACTTTCGAGGAGATGAAAGTTATTATGAGTTCTTGTCCAGTTTTAGCATTGCCAGACTTCTCACAACCCTTTGTAGTAGAATGTGATGCCTCAGGGGAAGGGTTAGGAGCAGTATTGATGCAAAATCATCACCCTATTGCATTTGAGAGCCGTAAATTGAAGAACTACGAGTGCCACTACTCCATATATGACAAAGAGATGCTAGCCATCTTACATGCTCTCACGAATTTTAGACAGTACCTAGTGGGCAGTAAGTTCAAAATCAAAACAAATCATTACAGCCTCAAGTATTTCCTGGAGCAGAAGGAACTGAATGAGCGCCAGCAGAAATGGGTTAGCAAAGTACAAGCCTACGATTTCGAGATCGAGTATGTAAAAGGCAAGAATAATGTAGTAGCTGATGCATTATCCAGGCGTCTCGCCTCACTATTTCTCAGGAGTATATCCACAGATTGGAGGGCACTTCTCTTAGTAGAATACTCCAAAAATAAATTCGCTTGCGAATTATTGGATGGACAAATTCAGGATGACAGGTACAGGATTGTTGATAACATCATCTATTACAAGAATAGGATATACCTCGTCCCAGAATCCACGTTGAAGAAAAAGATCATTCAGGCAGCACATGACTCTCCATTATCAGGACATCAAGGTTTCTTGAAGACCTACAGACAGATCCGAGAGAGGTTCTCATGGAAGGGCCTCAAGGGGGAAGTTATGCAGCACGTACGGGAATGTAGTATCTGTCAACAGAACAAGATTGAGAACATCCATCCAGCAGGGTTGCTTTAGCCACTACCAATTCCAGAACAGAAGTGGGAAAGCGTCTCTGTGGACTTCATTACAGAATTGCCCAAGGTCCAAGGGCGAGATTGTTTATATGTGGTAGTTGACAGACTGACCAAGTTTGCACATTTCTTTTCTATATCATCAGATTACTCTGCAGCTCAAGTAGCTGAGTTATTCTTCAGGGAGGTCTTCAAGTTACATGGGTTACCTAAGACCATTGTCAGTGATCGGGATAGCAGATTCACAGGTGCCTTCTGGCAGGAACTATTCAGATTAGTGGGGACCGAATTGGCTACCAGCACAAGTTATCATCCCCAGAGTGATGGACAAACTGAAATAGTCTACAAGTGGATTGAAGGATATCTGAGGAACTACGTAACAGGGCAGCAGCGAACCTGGATCAAATGGCTACACTTAGGGGAGTATTGCTACAATACTACCTATCACATGTCTATTAGGATGACTCCTTTTAAGGCATTATATGGCTACGAGGCCTTGGACTATGCAGATTTGGCATTTGGAGGCAGTAGGGCTCCTAAGGCAAAGGATTGGATACAGGACAGTCAAGATATTCTTAAAATCTTGAAGGAAAACTTACAGACAATCCAGAATCAGCATAAGTTATATGCAGACAAACACAGGATTGAGCGGAGCTTTGAGGTAGGGGATTTGGTATACTTAAGGCTCCAACCTTACACACAGTCTTCGCTTAAGAAGAAAGGAGTAGAAAAGTTAAAACCTCGCTTCTATGGACCCTACAGAATAATCAGGAAGGTGGGAGAGGTGGCATATGAACTAGAACTACCACAGGAAAGTAAAATTCACAATGTGTTCCATGTGTCCAACCTGAAAAAGACCCTTGGGCAACACATTGCTCCATCAACAGAATTACCTCCTTTAGATGATGAAGGACTGCTGATACTAATTCCTAAACGGATCATACAGACTAGAGAAAGGAAACTCAGGAACAACGTAATTAGGGAATACTTGGTTCAGTGGAAGGAACTACCACCAGAGGATGCCACATGGGAAGGTGAATAGGTATTGCAACATCCCAGTTTGCAGTTGCTTGAGGATAAACAATCTCAAGCGGGGAGGACTGTAATGTCCTCATCTGATTAGGCATTGAGGACCAAAACTGCTAACCTATGTGATTCCTATGGGTTCGAGCGGTCACTAATAGTTAGAGAATCATCTAAAGACTGATGCCATCTATAGAAAATCTAGGGCATCATCATGTTATCACCATTAGGTCAAGAAGGGCCACCGGGGCTAAAGGCCACCATCATGCATGCCATCCAAGCATTATTTAATGATGCATGCACTCATTTAGGTCTCCATGCGCATGCATGCAAGTCAACTGCAAATTAGAAAATAAAGTGACCTAATTAGGTCAAAGATTAGGGTTTTCGCAGTTGAAAGTTATAAAAGGAAGATAAAGTGAAAGGAGACTTACTTTTGATGATTGTTATTTTGGAGCTCTTGAATAGCAACACATGCAGCACAGCAGTTGGGGTTGGAGATGGCGTCTTCAGCTAGCGGGGTTTCGGCAGTGAGATATCTGCCCTAGTCTCACTCAGGGTAAGCCATACAGGTTCACCATTTGCTCTTCCATTCATTCATAGTTATCCAGTATACTACAGAGATTGTTGCAAGGGCACGTGTGTAGCCGTAAGGGGTTTTCAGCTAGAAAGCCCTTATCATTTGCTGGGTCTTTAGATCTCAGTTTTACTTCGCAACCCAGGCACCATTCTCATCATCGACATCTTACTCCAGTTCCCAGTGATTATCAGATTCGATCGTGCTCATCCTGAGCAGTTATTAGCCATTTCAGGATCAGGGGGGCGTGAGCAGCAACACCTCTAGAACAATTCGCTAGCCTTCCTAGAGATCTCAGAGCTTCCGCATTTGCTAGGAATTCTCTCCGGCATGGGAAGGCTATCAGTCCTGCAAATCAACAACTTCATCGGACACCTCCTTCACTGAAAGCGTCACCCTTAGTTGTTCCGGGGTCTGTGCTGCTGGGGTTTCACTGGAAGCAGAAGATATCAGTTCATCTCTGATTCAGCTCTTGATGCATGCATTCTCTCTCGGGAGCAATCCAGCCAGCTTATCAGTGGTAAGTGTTCATTCTATTCCACAAACCCTAACCCTAATTTTTGCTATAAAATAGGGATTTTTGCATGGTAGTTTACATGCCTGGTTGTATCAGCATATTTCCATAGAATTAGAAAATATCGGGATTTGGGATATTACAATATTCAACCATTACTTGTAACCCTCTCCTTTGCTACAACAAAAACATGATTGTTTATGCACTGTTGATAAGCCTCTAATAGCGGTCATTTTGCAGCATAGATTTAACCCCAAAAGGACACAAAAACAACAAATGACCACCCAACAAATAATGTCAAAAATTATGGAGAGCATATACCATAGCAAGTCCCTCCCTCTCAGTAGCAATACTGCTCAACCAGGTTGTAGAACTAAAACTATGTCGTTTTCCCAATGAGATAATAGCAGTTGGCTCCCCTCGGCAACGACGCCAAGATGTTATCACCCTGTGATTTTCCTATGGTTGAAGTAGGAAATCACAGGGGTAACCATTTCAAACCAACCTTTAGACTGCATTCTAGCCAATACAGTGAGAGAGGGCTCTCTCTTTGTCACAGAAACATTCACATATACATTTGGCTTTAAACAAGCTTTTAGAAGGCTAGAGTTCCGATGGGAACATATTTGTTGGTAAATTTAAAGATTGTAAGACAGACATATATCTAATACCATTGGGCAATGGAGTCATAGTCTAAATCATTCAAGGATATTATAGCAAATAATGAACAATAATTTTACCCTTTGTACTCTGGGGCAAAGCAAGTGTGATATTCAACCAAATATCTTCAAGTAGTGGTAGGAGAATGGAGAAAAAGTCCAGTGCAACAAGGGGCACCTATCTATGGATGAATCCCTTGAAAACACCTTTAGTAGAACAACAAATAAGGGAAAAGACAGAAATGGAGTATTTAATAAGGATGAATTCCACAACAATCATTTTAGACACATTACAAATGCTATATCTGATGAAAGGAGTGCTTAATAAAACGAATTCCTCACACAACTAGAAAGCATTAGTAGGATTGACACATGTGAAAATGATATAAACAAGCAACACAAACTGAATATTAACACCGTGATGAATCTCATAAACTCAGAGAAAACATTTTTCATTATCACTTCCAAGAAAGTTTACAGAGCTACAATCTGAGCACAGAGGCTTCAAAAACTGAAAGTCTAATCAACCCCCTCATTTTTATTGGTTTAGACCTTTGCAGGGGAATTAGTGTAGCTGCTCATGTAGAAATCTCCAAAATTTAGCACAAGTGCTAACACCATGATTGAAGAGTACAGTTCAATCATGAAGAATGATGTATGGGAAGTTGTTCCTAGACCGACAGGAAAGTCAGTGGTAACATTCAGATGGCTTTACAAAATCAAGCATGTTGCTGATGGCAGCATTGAAAAGTACAAAGCTAGATTTGTAGCTCGTGGCTTTACTAAAAAAGAAGGCATTGACTATGATGAGACATTTGCTCCTGTTGCTAGGTATACTACTATCATAACCATCATTTCTCTTGCTGCAATATTTAGATAGAAGTTACATCAGATGGATGTAAAGACAACCTTCCTCAATGGCAAGATTGATGAATAAGTCTACATTGAACAACCTAAAGGCTTTGTGACTCATAGGAATAAGACCCATGTGTGTAAACTGAAGAAAGCCTTGTATGGACTCAAATAGGCTCCGAGAGTCTGGTATGCGAGGATGGATGGATTCCTCCACAGCTTGGGGTTTTCCAAAAGTACTGCTGACTCTAATTTGTATTTTAAGGTTGTTTATAATCGTATCTTGATCCTTGTCCTATATGTGGATGACTTGTTCCTTACAGGTGAGGAACAACTGATAGCACTGTGTAAGAGGGAGCTCGCCTTTGAATTTGAAATGAAGGATCTTGGTCTGATGCATTATTTTGTTGGCTTAGAGGTATGGCAAAAACCATGCGAGATCTTCCTGACACAAGGGAAGTATGCAGTGGACATCTTGCAGAGATTTGGGATGCAAGACTGCAAGTCCATGAGCGTGCACATGACTACCAACTTGACAAAGTTGCGAGACTCAGCCACCAGTTCACAAGGTGTGGACTCTGCTCTGTATAGACAACTCATTGGATCCTTGATGTATCTCGTACACACGAGACCAGATATCTGTTACACAGTGAATGCTATGAGTCAGTTCATGTCCGAACTGAAGCACATACACTGGGTAGCTGCCAAACATGTACTTAGATATGTGCGAGGTTCTATCACTTATGGGCTCAGGTATACTTCCAATAGTGGAGTATTGTTAGCAGGTTATGCCGACTCAGATTGTGCTAGCAGTGCAGTAGATCAGAAAAGTACTTCAGGTTACTGCTTCAGCATGGGATCTGCAATGATCTCTTGGTCCAATAGGAAACAGGGTTCCATAGCTCAGAGTACAGTTGAGGCAGAGTATATTGCTGCAAGTGATACCTGCAAGGAAGTAGTTTGGCTCAGGAAACTACTATCTGATCTGTTCGGTGGAAAGCTTGACTCAACGATCACCCATTGCAATAATCAGAGTTGCATTAAGCTTTCAGAGAATCCGGTGTTTCATGATAGATCAAAACACATTGAAATGAAGTATCACTTCATCAGAGACCTAGTACAGAGAAGCACTCTAATGTTGCAGTACATTTGTATAGATGAACAGATCGTAGATATCCCGACCAAGCCTCTGACAACAATAAAGTTCGTGTACTTTCGTGACAAGCTTGGCATGGCAGAGAATACCTCTCTCGCTGAGAGGGAGTGTTGATTTTTCCTGAGCAACATCGAGAGCCATTCTCTTAGGAGAATGGGGATATCTGGTCAAGGACTAGGATGTGAAACCAATCCAGCACAAGGGGACTCAACCTTGAGTAGAGTAGCCATTCTGTTGAATGGAGACATTTGGTCAGGGACCAGGATGTGGAACTAGTCTAGCACTGGGGGACTCAACCTGGAGTTGAGTAGCCATTCTGTTGAATGGAGACATCTGGCCAGGGACCAAGATGTGGAACCAGTCCAGCACTGGGTGACTCAACCTTGAGTTGAGTAGCCATTCTGTTGAATAGAGACATCTGGTCATGGACCAGGATGTGGAACCAGTCCAACACCGAGGAACTCAGCCTAGAGCTAAGTGGCCATTCTTTAAATGGAGGCACCTGGTCAGTTACCAGGAAGATGAACCATTCTAGTACTGGGGGACTCAGCCTAGGGTCGAGGGCCATTCTCCAGGAGAATGGAGGCACTTGGTTTGTTACCAAGTATTTGACCTCGAGTCAAATTATGCAGCCTATGGCTGAGGCACTTGGTCTGTTACCAGGATATCACTATAAGTCCTAGATCGGGTCTGGGCATGTGAGGCACTCTGACCCTCGATCTGTGGGCTTTGTGATCTTCTCCAAGACTTAGCTACCCTTGGTTGAGACACCTAGCACCCGATCTTGGTGTCACATGGAGTGTGAGATAAAGGCATTAGTAATTCTCTCTATTTATGATGATGTACTTTGAGTGGGGATGAAGGACCACTATGACCATTTGTTTTGACCACAAGGCACTTGAAGAAGGCTAAAAGTAAAAGTAAAAAATACATAAGGACCCTTAGACCACTAAGGAGTCAAAGTGAAAGTGCAAAAAGACCTTTAGTGCAAAAAGACCTTTAGTACAACTAAAGGAAAAAGTAAAAGAAATAAAAGAATAAAATATTATTATTTTGTTCTTTTAAGTTTTGGTCCACTTACAGGTGGTTCAAAGGCTATAAAAGAAGATCAATCCATTTCATTATTACACACTCACACTTGCTCATCATCTACAATCGCTCCAAGGAAGTTTTCGCTGGTTTTAGAAGAGAAGAAAAGTTCTTGTGGCAATACCCTAACATGGAGGCTTCTAGCTGGGGCACCCACACTTGTTCAGTAAACCCTCAGGTAGGATGTCATGGTGATCTTTTGCAGCAACCTTATCCTCTTCTCTACAAGCTATGGCATCACCCTATCCTTCACTTCACCTGCTGCAAATCCTCGGGCAACTTTCAAACCCTCGCGGTCAGCCTCAACAAAATCACGGGCAGTCTTAGGATCTTCACGGGCAGCTACAAACTGGTAACGACAACCCTCCTCTCAGTTTGGGCAACCCTTCTCTCTATATAGGAAGCCCTAACAGGCTGCCATTATCTAACAACAACCTCTGAGCAGCCTGCTGTAGCAGTCCAGGTAGCCCATAGGTCCGGGCATGTAGCAAGAAAGTTCGGGCAGGCAGAAGAACAGTCCGGGCAGGCTGCTGTACATTTCAGGAAACAGTTCTACTGCTTGGGCATACTTGGGCAGATAAACAGAGAGTTTGGGCAGCAGTTTGGGTAGCCATAAAAGGTCTCGGGCAGCTCAGTTACAGTTCGGGCAGTATGTGGCAGACTCAGGCAGCCATACTGGAATCCTGGCAGCATAAATCTATCTTGGGAAGCTCAGTTACAGTCCGGGTAGTGTGTGGCAGACTCTGGGCAGCCATACTGGTATTCGGGCAGCAAAAATCTATCTCGGGCAGTAGCAGAAAGAGAAACTGGGCATGAAGCCCTAAATTCAATATTTCTTATATTTTGTCTTGTTGACAATTTAGTTGATTATTTGTTCTGGGATTTGAATCTGATTAAGCCTTCTAGGGTTTGAGAATTATTGAAGAAATCAAGTCATCTCATTTAAAGAGATGAATTACTAATGCTTTTGGGGTTTTTGTCCTTTAAAGGTTTCCCTGTGAAAAACTCTTGTGTTCAATGTGTGTGATGTTGTTGATGTTTCTACTACACTTGTCTATTGCTATCTTACAGTTTGCAATTTTTTTAAAGAATTCATGCTATTGATAAAATTCAACACATTCTGCTCCCGAAAGCTTGTTTGTTGTAACATGTTCTGCTCCAGGAAACCTGCTTGCTGCAACACTTCACCTTTACTTACCTTAGGTTGCTTTTGCCTCAACAACCTCTTCAACTCAGAGCTTGTTTTCTCCTATAGCCTTCAAGCTCCTTGTTGGTTGCTTTTTCTACTTGTGTGCCCAACTTATTTATATGAGGAGTCACTTCACTCTTCCTCATAAGTGGGCGTCCAAGCCTTTCTTGGCTGACACATCTCTAAGTGATTTATCCCTTGGAAACCCTAAGGAAAGTGGGTGCTCATGTGAAGGCCTACCCACAGAGGCCTTTCAGTAGCTCTGCGAACCCACATTTCCAGCACTTGGGTGCTCTTGCCGTCGTCTTCTCTTGGTTACACCTTGGTTGTGTGCTCTCTTTGTCGACGGTTTTGCCCTTTCCCATTTGCCCAAGTTGCTTTCTCCATGAACCCAAGTGTTGTGCCAAAAGTTGTCCACATGTGCCCAACACAGTGTGCAATTGTTTTGCCCCTCTTAGGGTGTCTTACCACCATGCCTTGGGTAAGCGGACTCGATGGCATTTCCTTCCTCTTTTTTGCTTGCCCAAGCCTTCTTTTTGCCGAAGCTTCTTGTTGATTGTTGAAACCCCTTGAAACCCCTTGTTGATGCTCCGTCTGCGAAGCCTTTGCTGACTTGTCGAAGCCTTTTGGTTGCGTGCCTTGTTGCTGAAAGCTTTATGCCCATGCTCAATCCATCTTTGTTGAATTTTAACCGGTGTATGATATTCTTAAAAATTGCAGACTGTAATAGAGATAGGACTTGAGATATTAACAGCAGTAAGACAATTACAGTAGTAAAACAAGCATCTCACAATTGAACACACGATTTTTCATGGGGAAACCTTTTAAGGACAGAAACCCCAAAGCATTAGTAATTCATCCTCTAAATGAGATGACTGAGTTTATACATGAGCAGAGAAATAGTTCACAGAACTCTGAGAAGAATGTATCAAAAAATTTCAAAACCAAGAAAGCCCTGGCAGGCTTGTACTGCTGCTGCCATGTGGACTGTTTTATTGCTGCCACGTGAACTTGGACTGTACCTGCTGAGATGTTGTGACTGTACCTTCTTGTACCTGCTGCCACCTTAGCGAGGGTTTGTAGATGCCCAGTGGGCTACTATTGCTCTCCACCATGTCCTGTAGCAACCTATTGCTGCTGCTGCTCACCACCGTGACTGTTTCCTTCTGCTACTCTCTTGTGACCACCAGCATGATTGTTTCCTTCACCACCGTGACCTTCAACAAGTCTTTTTTATGAGCTGTAGCAACTCTGCTGCTACTGCTCTTTACCACAGAAACTACTCCACCACCGTGAGCTGTAGGATGAAGGAAGAATACCCAAGCAAGATTAAATGCTGCCACTTGAAGAAAGGAAGAAAGATACTAGCCACCGAATTTTCCTCAGTCAACCAGCTGCGATGGAGAAGACCTTCGTCAACGAGTTGGGTATGGGAGCAGTTAAGTGATTGTGTGTTAAAATGTTTTGCAAAATGTTCTTCATTTATAGTCCATCAAACATTTAAGTTGGTTCCGCATACTCAGGAGTTGACATTAGGGCTTATTTTCTTTTTCATCTTTAACCCTTGACTTTTGATGTTTTGTGTTTCAAAGGTCTTCTTGGTGTTTGACTTGTGCCACTTGGTCTTTCACTTGATGGTCACATGGACCAAGACTAGGGTTACATGGTCCTTCAAGTATTTTTGTGACCACAACAAGTTGTCTCAAGAGTTCTTCAGGGTCCTCGTGGTTCATTCATGCCCACTCAAAGTACATCTTCATAAATAAGAAGAATTATTAAATGCTTTATCTTGATCTCCTCGTTGCCACTAAGATCAGGTGCTAGGTCTCTCAACCAGGGGTAGCTAGTCCCTGGAGAAGGTCTCATAGTCCATAGATCAAGGAGAGGAGTGCATCACTTGCCCAGACCTGGTATAGGGCTTATGGTGATGACTTGGTAACAGACTAGGTGCGTCAACCCTAGGCTCCATCAGATGACTCAATGTCAAATACTTGGTAACTGACCAAGCGCCTCCATTCTCCCAGAGAATGGACCTCAGCCCCAAGCTAAGGTCCTAGTCTTGGACTAGGTTAAATTCCTTGTAACTGACCAGGTGCCTCCATTTAGTGAATGGCCCTCAGCCCCAGGTTGGGTCCCTCAAACTTGGATTGGGTTAATTTCCTGGTAACTGACCAGGTGCCTCCATTCTCCTAGAGAATGGCCCTGAGCCCTAGGCTGAGGCCCCAGTCCTAGATTGGGTCAATTTCCTGGTAACTGACCAGGTGCCTCCATTCTCCCAAAGATGGCTCTCAGCCTCAGGCTGAGGCCCTAGTCCCAGACTGGGTTGAATTCCTAGTAACTAACCAAGTGCCTCCATTATCCCAGAGAATGGCTCTCGATGCTGCTCAGGAAAAATCAACAATCTCTACCCGTGGTTGCCTTGTGTAGTCTCGGATGTGCTCAAATGCATCAATCATGCCTTGGTCGTGCTGGGCGTGTCGATTGCCCATTTACCCGAGTTTGCCAATGGTTGAATTAGTGAGGGGTTGTTGCGGCAAGCACGTTTCATCCTCCCCCACTTAACTTTGTTGCCGTCCTCGATAATGTCTCAAGAACTCCTGCTATCCTTGCATGCCTGCTGTTCAAACTTACTTGTCCATGCTAGCTGCTCCCGTTAACCCTTCAACAAAGCCACCTAAGAATTTTTATTGCCATATGCTTTCACTCCAATTGTTGTGTTGGTTCACTCCGTGGTTTCATGAGGGGACAGGTTAGGTAGCTAGTTTGACTTTACATCCTCTTAATTAAAGTGCATCTCTACACCAAAATGTGAATTGAACGCCTTGGACTTGCTTTTGTCATGCACTTCACTTCTTGGACTCACTTCCTAGTTGCCTCCAAGACTTTGACTTGCTATCGAATGCTGTTGTGGTGAGCTTGCTGCTCACCCTTTTACTTTGGTTTCGGGTGCTTGGTTTGTCACGGGTAAGTGTTGGTGAACGACTTATTCAACACTAACTTTTTCTTTTCTTTGCTTAGCATCATTCTCTGATGCCTTGGTTTCGTTGTCGCTCCCTTCGAAAGGGGTCGTTTTGCTGTTTGCTCTAGTAAAGAGTAGAAGGTAAGTGGTTGTCGATGCCATTACCCCCAAATGTCCCAAACTAGAAGCCTGCTTGATGTGCGTTGGGTCTGTTTGGCCCATATGACACTCAGGTATAATAGCAAGGGAATGTTGGAACCGATCTTCTAGTCATCCTCTTCCAACAATTGCTCTACCTCGATCACTTTTGCCGATTCTCTTGTCCAAGTGTGCCCAAAGCTTGTTCATGCTCTTCCTTAGCTGCCACATACCAAGGCTTCTTTGCTTTTGCTTGGTTTCCTTGAATAGTTGGCAAGTCTTCCTTTTTGTTTTGTCGCTGGAGGCTTTCATAGGGTGTATGATTGTTAGAAGGGGCTTTCAGATTCACTTTGTTAGAAGTTTTAAAGTCGACATTTTAGACCAGCGATACGTGGTCGCTTCTTTGGGTGATCATCCTTGCGTCCTCAATAGGCTATCTTTCGTTGATGTTCATCATCTTGGTTGTTGCTGTATCTTCCTTTCTTCTTGAGCCTTCATCGTTCTCTTCATGAGAAGTTGGGTTGGTGCCTTGGTTGGTTGCCACGACCAAGCTTAAGGCAACCATCCTAGCGAATGACTTGATCTGCCTTCTTATCGTTGGGATGATGACTTGCCGCTTGTCTAAAAAGAAGATTAAGTTGTCTAAGGGTGCAGCGAGTGTTGCCTTTGTCGTTTGCAAGAATCCTTGCTCATGGGTGCCATGGTGAGGTTTGCCTCTAACACCAATCTCCTATCTTCGTTGAAACTCCCTTTTCCATGCCAACCTCTTTTTCTATCTTTGAGTTTATTGACTTAAAGGAGGCATCTGTTGGCTTGATTTGCAACTTAAGTCTATCGATAACTTGTTCCTTCACAAAGTTGTGACTGGCACCAGTATCTACCAATGCAAATATAGTTTTCCCATTAACTTCCTCTGGGACATAAGTTTGCCAATTCTTATTCCCTTGCCATAGCCTTTTCCTCGACTACGACAACTGACTCTTGCAATGCTCCAAACAATGGTTGGCTTGGATGCTCCTCAACATCATCTGCTATCGGTCGTTTGAGTGGGCACTCTCTAGCATGATGGTTTTCAATGAAAGTCTAACAAATGATGGTTCACTCTTTTGTTGGACTTTGGGTGCTCCTGCCATTTGGACCCTCACCTGTTTTGCAGGCGCCTTACTCTTCCTCCAAGGACACTTATTTGCATACTAGTTCTGTTTGCAAATAAAGCAAGAAACCTCCTTACCTTTTTACTTAGGCAGATTTGCTGGCTTTGTCTCTATGATGGTATTCTCCTTTCCTTGGACGAATTCCATTACTGCGTGTAAACGAGCCTTTGTCTGGTCTGCCAAAAGCTTGAAGCTTGTGCACCAATGCTTTTGCTTGTGTGTTGGTCTGCTCCCACCTTTCCAAGTGTTTTTAAGTGATTGCATGCACATTTTCTAGCAATTGATCCCAAATGATTTCCACAGACTTCATCCTTGATTTCGTCGACTCTTCCTACCATGAGCCAACTTCATCTTCTAAGCTTGCCATGGGGACTTAGCCAAACTTGGTCACTTCCCAAGTGACTACTTGCAACCAACCCCGAAATTCTTACCTTAGTGTTGACCGATCTTTGTTGGTTGTCCTTAGCATTCTTGTTCTTGATTTTGCCAACGGTTGGGTGTTCTATCGATGTGCGTTATTGTCGACGGATGCTTCTGCTGACAGAGCTTTGCCTAAGTGTGTTGTTGCCGACATATGCTTCTATCGATGGGCGCTTTGTCGAAGTGCATTGCTATCGACGGATTGGGTGTTGCTTTGTCGATGTGCATTGCTGCCAACAAACGTTGTTCTACTGATGGGTGTGTTGTCTGTGGTTGGGGTTTCCTGTCAACATGTTGTTTAGTTGCACCACAAACAAGTGCCCTTCTACTGATGGCACACCACACCAATTGTTGCTACCGGTGTGTGCCTATTCCTGCACTTTGTTTATAATGAAGCCTACACAAGTCCATGTTTTGCACCCTTTGCCTGCCCGTGTCGAAACCTTCAATGCACTTGCCTTTACTTCGTTGAGCTTTGCTGAAACCTCAACTTTGGAAAACTTCCTGCTCTGATACCATCTGTCACAACCTCAAAGCTTTAGTGTTGTAAGCTTACTTGAACTTTGGTGACCATGTGACAACACTCGGTTGTTCATGTCGAGGACTTGGTCACCTGAGGTTACTCTTCGATCAATTATGCCTATTCACTCATGGCATGTACATACCTCCCGCAGTGAGCTACCCGTCGTATAGGGCAATTGTGCCCAACAACTTTGCCCAACGTGCACTTGGACTTGGACTTGATTATGTGTGTGTTCTTTACTTAGCCAATAACCACAAATAAAAGAAACCATAACACAACATATCAGGTGGGTGCCCAAACCAAGCACCCAACAAGTTTTTATTGAAGTGAACAAGTTATAATCTGGTGATCTAGGTAATGGCTAGAACCTTAGATACAAAGGGGGTGTGGTCTTTAGCTTGCTATCCGAAATACAACAGAGAACAACCTATGGCAATGCCTTCCCAACACTACTATTTGTTTGCCAATCCAAACCTCTACCTTTCTCTTGAAGTTTACCTGTAACTTATGTTTTCACTGCCGGAAGTTTGCCTACACTTCGTCTGCTCTCGAAAGCCTACTTGTTGTAGCATGTTTTGCTCCCGGAAGCTTTCCTTCCACAACACTTTGTCTTTACTTACGTAGGTTTCCTTTGCTCGACAGCCTCAATAACTCAGAGTTCATTTTCCCTTATCCTTTAAGCTCGTTGTTGGATGCCTTTGCTACTTGTGTGCCCAACTTATTTATATGAGGAGTCACTTCAGTCTTCCTCATAAGTGGGTGCTCAAGCCTTTCTTGGCCGACACATCTTCTAAGTGACGTGTCCCATAGAAACTCCAAGGAATGTGGGTGCTCATGTGAAGGCCTACCCATGGAGGCCTTTTGGTAGCTCTGTCGACCCACATTTCCAGCACTTGGGTAGTCTTGCCGATGCCTTCTCTTGGTTGCATTTTGGTCGCATGCTCCCATTGCCAATGGTTTTGCCTGCTCTTTGCCATTTGCCCGAGCCCCTTTATCCACAAACTTGAGTGTTTTTCCCAATGGTGTCCACATGTGCCTGATGTAGTGTGCAACTGTTTTTCCTCAAGGTGTCTTACCACCATGTGTTGGACAAGCAGACCTGATGGTATTTTCTTCCTCTTTGTTTGCTGAAGCCGCTTGCCATTTGTTGAAGTCCCTTGTCGATGCCCCCTTTGTCGAAGCCTTTGCCGACTTATCAAAGCCTCTTATTCGCGTGTCCCAGTGTCGAAAGCTTCACGCCCATGCTCAATCCATCTCTTCCCACAGTTGCCTTGTGTGCTCCCGGATGTGCCCAAATGCACCTATCATGCCTTGGTCGTGCCAATTGCCCCTACACTCAAGTCTGTCGATGGTCAAGTTAGTGAGGGGTTGTTGCTTGTCGCAAGCCAAGGACATTACAAGTTGTCTCTATACCAGCCCATGGCTGAACGGAATGATTGTTCCAATAAGAAAATTTTATGGTTGTCGTAATCTATACATCACCTATGGATATTAATAGACATATACAGGTAAGAAAAATATAATACAAGATAATCAGAGAGTCTCCCGTGTTGTGTCCCCACTAGTCTCCGGGAAGAGCAGATCGCCGGGCATTAAGAGAAGACCCTCCTTAGAGAGATCATTGGCCTTCACATCTAATTCTTAGAAAATACGGTATATGGTGAATCTGGAGAATACATAGGTGATCTCCTTCAGAAGAGTTGCAACCGCAGCTAAGTTGATATTGTTAATATTATGGGAACCTTGCATCCAATCCACCACCAAAGAAGAATCTCCAAAGACCTGGAATTCTCTTATCCCGCTATCATATGCTTTTTCAAAAGAATTTTTGATGCCATCAACTCTACAAGGTTGTTGGTCCCTCTTCCTAGGTTCCCTTAGAAGGATAAATAGTGAGTATATGAGAAAAAGAGGATGCCATCTAAACCACAAAGGTTGTCTGGCCCTTGACAGGGCCCGTTGAAGAAACCATAGCACAAATTCTTGTCTATCAGCATGTCTCCAATTCATATGCTTTTTCAAAAGAATTTTTGATGCCATCAACTCTGCAAGGTTGTTGGTCCCTCTTCCTAGGTTCCCTTAGAAGGATAAATAGTGAGCATATGAGAAAAAGAGGATGCCGCCTACACCACAAAGGTTGTCTGGCCCTTGACAGGGCCCATCGAAGAAACCCTAGCACAAACTCTTGTCTATCAGCATGTCCCCAATTTGCCTCGGGGGTTTCGGGCAAGGTTCCTCTTTGTAAAAGTTAAAGAGTGCGAGTGCTTGAGAGACTACCTGGAAAGTGGGGATCTGAGTTCCATCAAAATCTTTCCATTTCGGGCTAACTAGAGGCCCCACAAAAACAAAAAGGGAAGAGCTCGGAGCTGCTTGAGTTCTCGACACCTGAACCAGCTGTGCAAACACTGCTCCAGTCAATCCTCCTTCCAAATATTTTGTAATTCAGCATCTGACCAGTATCTAGCCACACCTGCTTGTCAAATAAACAATGAACAAAAAGGTGGGCCGCAGATTCTTCAACATTAAATTAAAGAGCACAAATCCCTGGGCCCTGAGCAGTCCACTTCTGAAAATGTAGGTAACTTGTTATTAGTAAATGTCTATAATATGTATAAAAAATCATAATGATGTTGGTTTAATGGTTAGGGGGGTTGTGATATACCCCCTACCAAGGTTCAAATCCCTAGAGACATGTTTCACTTCACCCTTGCAGTCTCACCTGTGCGATGTGGCCAGGTTCATTGTGCAAGTACTGGGCTACTTAGGCAGAATAAGTACCCCCACCTGCAACTTCGTAGCTGAAGGGTTCTTTCTTGGATGTTATAAGCTTCCTACACTTGATTGTAATACTCCAATGTTTTTCTTTGAATGTTGTAAGCAGTCCACTTTTCATCGTAAACTCCGAGATTATCCTTGAAAGTTGTAAGCTGCCTACACTTCATTATAATACTCCCAGATTGGGGATGGGCAATATTGTGGTAAAAGGAAGTATCTGTTAAATTTCTTTTTGGCTCTCCTGCTGTCACTAGATGCCTCTAACAAATTTTAGAAGTTTGAGTATCCTTATCAACAGGAGATGCCTGCAAACTTCAAAGCATGTCTGAAATTTTTTGTTGTTTTCACACTATATAACTGCAGATTTTAATTTTCTGGATTTTTCTATCCTCCTAACAATTTTCTTTCCGTGAAGGTGGAGGCTGTGGAGTTGGATTAGGCCTTGGATGGGGTTTCGGTGCTGCCTATGGTACTCATTATGTATCTTCAAAAGCCAAGTTTCAAGGCATTGACTATGAGAATGTGAAAACTATTCACGAGAAAGACAAGTCTAAAATGTTGATGAAGGAGACTCAGAATCGGGGAGAATAAATAGACTATGGTAACTTCAAGCTTGTGGGTTTAGGAATGAAACTTCTTGTTTTGGGTGTTGGACATGATTGACTGCTCTGAGAATTTTGATGTTAGAATTGATGGAAAAGTATTCGTTTCTGTAATCCTGACTACGAGTCCGAGGGTTGTGGTTGAAGTGTTTTCTTTGCACTGAAGCGTTAAGCTTCTGAATTTATACTAGGAATCATAATACATTTTCTATTTTGTACTTACGAAATTTCGATATTAATTCTGAACAAATATAAGTATGGGTTATTTATACTTGCTATACGAGACATTGTTATGCAGCTGGCATGGACAGATTGATAGAGTATTCCTAACAGAAGCCAAAATTTGGAACAAGTGTCGAAGTGGTCAAAATTTTCTAAGGATAATGTCTTGCTGATTATTATTGTATTCTGACATTAGAAAAGTACCTAAAATGAGGGTATAAAACTTTTTTAAATGTGGTAAGACAACCATGAGGATGAGTTATATATATATACCTTGACAGGTTCCTGCCATGTATGCAATCGGGACATCTAAATATCCAGCAATGTAATCACTAGAATGGGAATAGTCTTGCAGTGTGGTCAGTAAATTATTTTCAGAGATTAACATTAAAGCATCCTTATTTATACTCAGAATTATCATGCATGTGCAATTTTCTTTTGTAATATCTTATCAATTTCAATACTGTTTTCGTGAGTCATCTCTGTGAGAGTTTCTATTGTTTGTGCTGCCCTAGCGAAAGGAACTTATCTTGTTACATGATTGTATTCTTATTTCTGCGCTGAAGATTTTGTGGACTAACATAAGACCATTGAATTGTTTTAAATTTTTCCTCGGAATTCAAATTGTCCCTCCCTCAAGCCTATAAGCAAGGATGAGATTGCTGGCACCTTGCCAGCCCCATCAATAATTGGTCCATGAAGAGTACCAATCAACAATCATCTTAGGAAGAGCAAACATGTCACAAGCAGGATTAAAACCTGGGTGGAGAGTATAACATTCATCCTTTCAAGTTTCAAGTGTCAACCACCCGAGCTACACCCAATCGACAGGATTGTTTTTTTCTATACAAGCTGTTGCCTTTTTCCTGGCTATATTTATACAGCTTTCTTAGAAAAATTGCTCCTGTGGTCCAGAGCAGACTTTTGTCAGTTTTGGGACATCCAGTTGCGGCTTTGTGGCGCACACACACATATAAATGCATTTACAAAAAAAATAATTGTATGATTTTTTGGACAAATTCCTCTTGTGTCATGAAAATTGACCTATTTCTTCTTTATGTACTTGTTTTTCATGTGCATGATCTTCAATAGGATTACAATATGCTTCATTAAGGTCTTCCACAAACTCATCTTCCTTATGTAATGCAGGGGGGGGGTGTTCACGGGATGAATGAAACACTGGATCAAAAACATGCAAACCACATTTTTAATATATTTTTCCCATGACCACATTGCAGCAAGATTATCATATATTGGATCGTCTTTGGAACCTAAAAGGCTTTGCACCTTCGCATACTCCAAGGCCTTAAATTGTTTATTTCAATATAGTCAGACTCGGACTTGGAAAATACTCGGCTGACTTGGGACTCGGCAAATAAGAAACCCTAGTTAATTGACTAGGGTACCTTCTAGGGGCTTACTCTGCTTGGTTAACTAACCAGAAACCCTAGTTAATTGACTAGGGTACCATCCTCTCTGAGAATGGGTCTCGCAGTTGCAAACATCTTGGTAACTGATCAAGTGCCTCCATTCTTAAAGAATGGCTCTGAGCCCCAGGCTGAACTTCAGTCCTAGACTGAATTATGTTGATCAACTCCTGGAAACTGACCAGGTGCCTCCATTCTCTCGTAGAATGGCTCTCGATGCTGCTCAGAAATCAACACTCCGTCTCAGCAAAAGAGGCATTCTCAACAATACTAACTTGTCTTGGAAGGCCTCAAACTTTGACATAGGCTTAGTCATCACTCCACTAAGCTTGTCTTAGAAGTACAAAGACTTTGACAGAGGCTTAGTCAACACATGTTCATCTGAACATACTGATGTTTTTGCACCAAGTATCTGATATGGTCGAATTTCCTCTCGATGTGTTTCGACTTGTCATGGAGCACAGGGTTTTCTATGAGCTCCAACCAACTCTTGATCTTTATAGATCCACTTGGAAGTTATAACTAACTTCCCTTCATAGTTGAGAATCACTTTCTGCACGTCATCTAACATCTTTACATCTTCCAAACCTGACGTTTGGCCGCCTCCTCATAAATGGAGGATTCTAAAACAGTGACGTGGCTTATCTGAGATATCAAACTAGAGCAATCATGAAACCTCTCAATAGGCTTCTCAAAGAGATCAACTGCATACTCTATGGCTTCCTCCCTTTGCCCCACTAAAAGGGATGACTTATGAACGAGTTTGTGTCACTGGGAGGCTCTTTGAATAACTTTCTCAAGGGAGAACACATCTTTACTTTGCAATCCCATTCTGCTGAGGATTGAGGAGTACATTTGGCTCCCTTTTGATCTCTGAACTTACCAGTTGTTCCACTCTAGTAAGGAACAAATAATCAATAACAAATGCCTGGCAGATTCTCTTTTTCTGTCTCAGTGCTAACACTTGGGAGGATGCACATCTAGCATAACTGATGCTGAACTTTGTGTAGTTTCTTACTCCCTCTGTACCTAAGCACTCAACTCCCTCTGAAACTTTGCTTTTAACTCTGAGCATAAAACAAGATCACTTGTCATTAGAGCAAGTCACATCCTCCTTCTCTTGTGGATCTTTCCTACAAGTTAAATTCAGTCCGATAGTCAACAACAATCAATGTCCATTTCACATAAAGACATAGTCTTATCATTCATCAAACACTAAGCAACTATTTAGATGCCATCAAGAGCATATCAATCTCATATATGCAACATATCTTTACAATACATGAAAACAAGTTGGGATAGAAGGTCCTCCCTCTTTATATTTGTCCTTATCCAGAGATCATAGATCATTATATTAGACAAGCATTGTGCAATGTTATCAACATCATATCATCCTTGTACAAGATCACAAATGTATTAGCACAATCTAGGTTAGACCACAGCCTTGGATATGTGGTCAAGATAAATTTATGGATGAATTTTAAACTTGTGAACTCAGATTACATTGATCAATGCAACACACAACCTTTTACAAGATAATCAACCTAGAAGATATTTTGATCATGCAAGCCCATGATCAAGTCACATAGAGAGTTAGTTGTCTCCTTACTTACCTCAGAAATACATACCTGAGTTAACCTTCTTTACTTGACATAACCTTTAAGGGATCAAGTTCAGAATTCTAATGTCATGTTTAAAACATGGACTGGCAGATACATACATCTTTATTTCCAGCCAACTCATGTTTGTGTGTGGCCATCCAACTTTAATTATAAATCTCTTATCTCTTAAACTCTTCTTTGCCAGCTCGATGAACTTTGCCAAGGATCCTAAGGTTGGTTAGTACTCAAACCCTTACCTTAGGATCTATGTAGACTTTGATAGGATGCAAAATCAGAGTTAGCTAGAAACCTCGATCTGATACCATGTTGAAACTTGGGTTAGATTAGGGTTTGTAAAAAATTAACAACTTTGCACACCAATTCAGTCAATTACATAAACGAAGTAGAGGTACAGCAGTAGTAACACAAGATAAATTTCAAGATGCAGAACCGAATAAAATTCCAACATAGTGCTAGATGCAAACTAGTACAACAGTAAGACAAATTAGAACATAATTTTCATCTCTTTCAACTTTTGCACTCCTCAATGGTCCCTATGCTAAAGTTGGTCCTTGAGATACAAAAGACAGTAGCAGCATTACTAAAACAAAAACTCATAAACAAAATATGTAACAACAGTAAATAGGCAAAGCTAGTATCCAGAGATACTGGTTTAGGCCTTCCTTATACTCATATAACATTTAGGATCAGATCTTGTCTTTTAAAAGACAAGTCACCAAAGGAACAAGATCATACCTTGAGAGAGAAAGGGATTAGGGTAAGTACAGGCCTCAAAAAGCTTGAACAAAGCAGTCTAGGAAGAGAGTTATAGTCCAAAAAGTGAAGGATAACTCAGTCCAACACAACTCACTCAGTCTACTTCCCAGCAACAAGAAAAACCCCACAAATCCTTGGCAAATAAGAGAAGGACACTACAGTCCTTGGAACAGTCTAGGCCCAGCAGAGAAGGACACACAGTCCCTCCCACAGTCACATCCCATCAAAGAGGGACACATAGTCCATCCCATAGTCACGGCACAACAAAGAGGGATACACAGTCCAACCCACAGTCACAGCCTAGCAAAGAGGGACACAGTCTAGTCCACAGTCACAACTCAACAAAAGGGGACCAAAACAGTCACGACCTAGCAGAAAAGGAGACACTAGCAATCACAGCCCATAGGGATCAGTCACGATTTAGCTTAGGGAGAAGTTACAACAACCACATTCCACAAATGACAGTCACGGCTTAGCTAAGATCACAAACAGGTTCACAACCCAGCCTTAGGGCACAAACAAATTCACGGCCCAGCCTTAGGACACACTATAGGTTCATGGCCATGCTAAAAAAATGCACACAACAGGTCACGACCAACTAGGATATCATACAACAGGTCACGACCAGCTAGGAGATCATACAACAGGTCATGGATCAGTTGGAGAGACTCCACAACCTAGACAAGATAACCTTCACAAAGATCTGGAAAAATCATAGGTGTTAGTTTTTACAAGATTATAGCAGTATATCTTATTTGCAAATAAACAATAGGATCTCTAGAAGAAAGACAAAGCACAAAAACAAAGTTCTCAAGAATTTATCCTAGGAAACCCAATCGGGAAAAACCCAGCAAACCTTCGGATAAAGATAATGACTCCTGAGAATAGAGAGATGAAGAGAGAGAAAGCAAATGTCTCTAAGATATAACCCCAGATAAATTCTCTGCTAGATTGTAGTAGCGAACCTTTTCTGTCTGAGTGACTTGTTGTGAATGTGTGTAATAATGAGGAGGGGCGCCTCCTATTTATACTGTTTTTCCAAGTGGAAAAATATTGTGGCCGATCTACCTTGGGGAAAATACAAAAATAATTTTATTTTTATTCTTTTCTTGTTTAGTCTTTCCCCAAGGTTTACATTGATTCTTTCTAGGGTTTACATGAGTAGTTACATCAATATGAATTCCCATAGGAGGTACAAGGGAATACAATACAAGCACAATAAGAATAACTTCTGAAGTTGCACAATTTTCAACACTCCCTCTCAACAAGGAAGGTATTCTTCAGATATGGTCATCATCAGCATCATGAACATCTAGGTCTCTTCTGTACATCTCATCTGCCTCGATCATGTCTATACATACTGAAGGTTGTCAACACTGTCTGTCGAGAGGTGTCATAAAAAATATGATCCACTCTGTTCGTTCGTAAATCTATCAGCTATGAAACTCTACATAGTTCGTTGGGGAGTACAACAGTCAACATCTTCATCTGTTACGAGTCCGTCTCTACCTAAGAACCTAGACATGCTTTACACGGCCATCTACTATCCTCTCATCTCAAGTGATGGTGGGAATTCTCCTACACCAAGTTGAGAACCTGGGTCAATAGAGGTCACTAGTGTACACAACCATCTACAACCTGTTCATCTCAAGAGTTGGTGGGAATAATTCAAAGAGCACTAGATTGAGAATCTGAATGTATAGTGGTCATCAGTGCACACGACCGTCTATGTCTTGCTTGTTTCAAGACGCCGATGGGATTTCTACCATACCTGGCTAAGGACCAGGGCGAGTAGAAGCCACCTGTGTACACGACCATCTACAACCTATTCATCTCAAGAGCTGGTGGGAACACTCCAAAGAACACCAGATTGAGAATCTGAACGTATAGTGGTCATCAGTGTACGCAACCATTTGCTACCTGCCCGTCTCATAATGCCGATGGGATTTCTCCCATACCTGGTTGAGATTCAGAACAAGTAGAGGCACCTGTGTGAAAGTATCATAGATATTAGTTGCGACTTTCCCTCTCCACGAGGGATGCATTTTCTTCTACTCCAAGTCTTCTTGGAAAGTATTCAAACTTTGTCCTGAGTTGGTAAGAATATCTGCAGTCTGGTCATCTGTTGGAACATACTGTAATTCGAATGCACCTTTCTGCACCATATCAGGAATGTAGTGATATTGGATTTCTATATGCTTCGTCTTATCGTGAAATACAGGATTCACTGACATCTGTATACAACTTTGGTTATCACAGTGAATCACAGTTGGTCCTGGAATCTGACCAAACAATCCTACAAGGAGTTTTCAAAGCCATACTACTTTTCGGGCTACTGTACTGGCAACCATATACTCGGCCTCTGCAGTGCTAAGTGCTACTGAGGTCTGCTTCCTGCTACACCATGAAATCACTGTAGAGCCCAAACTGAAGCAACATCTGGAAGTACTCTTCCTATCTGCAACACACTCGACCAAATATGAGTCAGAAAATCCTTTCAGTGTCAGATCACATCCTGAAGCATATCTTAGACCATATCCCATAGTGCCACGTAAATATCTTAGAACATGTTTTGCAGTAACCCAGTGAATCTGCCTCGAATCACACATAAACTAGCTAAGAGTATTCACGACAAAACATATATCTAGTCTGGTGTTCGTCAGATATATGAGAGATCCAATCAACTGGCGATACATGGTGGGATCAATCAAATCAGAATCTGAAGTAGACTCCTTTAGCTTCTTGAAATTTGCATCCATCGAGGTAGCCATGGTCTTGCAGTCCAACATCTCGAATCTCTTCAAAATATCAATGGTGTATTTTTCTTGACTTAGGAAAATTTCGTCTTACCTTTGCCATACTTCTAATCCCAAGAAGTAATGCATCAAACCAAGTTCCTTCATTTCAAACTCAGAAGCAAGCTTCTTCTTACACCATCCAATTAGTTTCTCATTTCCTGCGAGAAACAAGTCGTGCACATATAAGACCTAAATCAGTGGCTCATTATCCTCAATCTTGTAGTAAAGATTGGGATCTGCATCACTCTTGATGAATCCCAAGTTTACCAGGTATCCGTCTATTTGTCCATGCCAAGCATGAGGTGCTTGCTTGAGCCCATATAATGCCTTTCTCAGTTTACATACGTGAGAATCTTTGTTATGGACAATAAACCCTTATGGTTGTTCAATGTAAACTTTCCTCGATAATACCATTGAGGAAGGCAGACGTTACATCCATCTGATGCAACTTCCATCCCATAGCTGAAGCAATAGCAATGATGGTTCTGATGGAAGTATATCGAGTCACCGGAGCAAATGTTTCATCATAGTCAATTCCCTCTTTCTAAGAGAATCCTATGGCAACAAATCTGGCCTTGTGTTTTTCCACGCTACCATCTGCTCTGTGTTTTAATCTTGAAAATCCATTTGGAGGTCACTACCGACTTACCCTTAGGTATCAGTACAACCTCCCAAACGTCATTCTTCATGATGGACTGGAACTCCTCTGTCATGGCATCCTTCCAAACTTGGTGTCTAGATGATTCTTCGTACGTGGTAGGTTTTGAGTCAATGATGTGACTCATCTATGCTACATAACTCGAGAACCTTTGAGGTCTTTTGCTTTCTCGATGAGTTCTGTGTGGGGCTTCGTGCCCTTCTGCATCCTGCAATGTCTATTGTGTCCATCTAGGCCTTTCCCGGCTTACTGCCATATCTATGGGGGCATCAATTGGCTTAGCTGGATCAATGGGATTGATTGGTTCATTATTTTATTCAGAATCCCTCTTAACTTCTGGAGGGAGAGATGATCTCATCTGTTCATCATCATCGATCTCCATATCAGATCCTCTTCCTTTTCGGATAGCCATCTCTTCTTCAAAGTTCACATCCCTGTTGACTTCGATCTGCCTCGATCTTGTGATGCATATTCTGTAAGCTTTTGAAGACTCATTGTATCCCACGAACGTTCCATTCTTTCCTGAAGGTTCTATCTTCGTCCTTTTATTCTTGGACACATGAATGTGGATTGGACAACCAAAGGTACGAAGTAAGTATCCATCCTGGTGACGAACAGGTTCATCAAGGATCTTTCAATTTTCTTATCTGAATCAAGACATCAGTGACATCAGGTTTGTATCATATGCAATAGACCAGGATCCTCATCTTTGAGGGATAACTCCCTCTCTCTCAGAAATCGACTGAGAAAATTTTGTCCCTCAGAATCCATTTGTTTTGATTCTGATTGGAAAGAAACTGCTTCCCATAATTGTTTGAAGTAGCAGATAGACTGACATCCATAGAATCCTTCCGCTTCTAATCCCCAGATCTCTACATGATATCATTCTAAGTCTTAGAGTCACGCTTCTAGAGGTTTTCCGCTTCCAATTCATCCATATATCAATGGGATCACTTGCCCTTGTAGATCATAACATTCCCTACAAGTTAAATCCCGTCAGATGGTTAGCAATATTGCATAATCAATGTATCAACAATAATTTATCCAAGAATGTAGGCATCTTTTAGTCAATGCTTCGACACAACACACATATGGCCATTATTTGGATGCTTATGGTCTCCATTATAGCATAATCAATGTATCAACAATAATTTATCCAAGAATATAGGCATCTTTTAGTCAATGCTTCGACACAACACACATATGGCCATTATTTGGATGCTTATGGTCTCCATTATAGCATACCATCAAGAGTGTGTACTACTCTAAGTATGTTATAAGGGAGATGTCATCCTAGATGGGTTCATGGATTGTTGTGTAGCATGACAGGCCATTTAAACAATAATGTACATAGCAAATACTACATAAGCCTATTGTTCATCAATAAAGTAACTATATCACATGCTCAACAACTTCCTAAATCTAGGAATGTCGATCTGCGTAAACAAAATCAAAGCAACTAGATCTAATCTACCAGAGCATGTAAAATCAAATACTTATCTTTTATTGTTTTGTTGATGGGCTTCCACAACCAGAGTCCATTGATCTTCATATGCTTGTTGGAAGATCATCATAGTTTGGATCTTCATATCATCTCTTCAGTATGGAGAGTGCTAGAAGAAGAACTCCGAACGATCATCATTCCTTGACTTCTTGTGAGGAGTGTCTTCATCAACATCAGCGGTTGAGGCTTCATGCTTCCTCTTGTTTGCACTAAAACACTTGTTTGCATAGTGACTATATTTCTTGCACTTATGGCATTGTATGTGTGATAAATCCTTCTTCTTCTCCCTCTGATCTGGAGAAGAACTTGGTCTCCTAGTTTGGTGCTTATGTTTGTGAAACTTCCTTCCTTTCCCCTTGCCTTTCTTGACATGAGTGATGAAGGATTGATTCTCCTCAACTTGAGAACCATGGAGTATTTGTCTTGCTGCAATCCTAGTCTCTTCCTGAGTGTAGTCTACCCAAAACTTGTCAAATTTGGGCAGCTTGGTTCGGCCACTTATGCTTTAGATGAAGGACTCCCAAGATGGTGGAAGACCATTTAGAGTGGTCATGACAAGCTCCTTTTCTTCAATGTTATCTCCATTGGACCTTAGCTTGTCCTGAAGTTCGGTGATTTTCATGAAATATGAGGCAATAGATTCAGACATAATCATATTCATATTTGATAGTTAGTTCCTCAATGTGAGAGTCACATTGATGCTACTGTGTTCAAATAAATTCTTCAAGGTCTTGAACATCTTCCTAGCTGTCTTGTTTTCCGAGATTTGTGGAACTAAGTGATCTTTGACTGAGTCCACCAGAATCCTTCTTGCTTTCGCATCACACTTCCTCCATTGGGACTTGTCTTCTTCCGCTTCTGGTTTTGGAACTTTCTCATTGACAAACTTCAAGAGATCATTTTCTTCTAGGATGAGAAGAACCCTAGGCTTCTAGGATATGAAGTTTGTAGCCCCATCAAGATGATCTTCAACCTTCATTCCAATCATCTTGTCTGCAGATCTGAATCAAAAAACCTAGCAGGAGTTAGGTAAAAAATGAATTTTGGAATTTAGTGAAACTGACCTTACAGATAGATGCACCCTATCAAGGCGAGTTGAGGGAAGATGAGTTCGTGCCAAAACAGTGGTGGGAAGCCTCCAAAACTTGATTCCTTAGTTTCTTCTCATAGTATTCTGCAGTGTCTCACAGTACCCTGCAGTGTCTCACAGTAAAAAATTGAAACCTCTCCAAATTTGATTATGCTTCCACCAAAAGATGCGCCTCCCCTAGAGCAAAGTTTCTACAACTCTTTTTCTTCTGAAGAGATGAGGGAAGGCCGTGGAAGGTCAAACCCTAGCTTCCAGTAATGGCCTCTTCTAGAACTGCTTTGATACCATGTTAGTTTTTATAAGATTATAGCAATATATCTTATTTGCAAATAAACAATAGGATCTCTAGAAGAAAGACAAAGCACAGAAATAAAGAACACAAGAATTTATCTTGGTAAACCCAATCGAAAAAAACCCAGCAAACTTTCAGATAGAGATAACGACTCCTGAGAACAGAGAGAAGAAGAGAGAGAGAGAAAATGTCTCTCTAAGATATAACCCCAGAAAATTACTCTCCTAGATTGCAGTAGCGCACCTTTTCTGTCTGAGTGACTTGTTGTGAATGTGTGTAATAATGAGGAGAGGCACCTCCTACTTATACTGATTTTCCTAGTGGAAAAATACTGGGGCCGACCTACCTTGGGGAAAATACAAAAATAATTTTATTTTTATTCTTTTCTAGTTTAGTCTTTCCCCAAGGTTTACATTGATTCTTTCTAGGGTTTACATGAGTAGTTACATTAATATGAACTCCCGTAGGAGTTACAAAGAAATACAATACAAGTATAATAAGAATAACTTCTGAAGTTGCAGAATTGTCAACAACAGGGATAAAGCATTGAAACCCTAGCAACACCATAGAAACCCCAGCAACAGAGACCACCAGTGAAACCCTAGCAGCAAAGACATCACAACTAAATCAGAGCTGAAATGTTTCTTGAAGGATAATGGAAATAATGAAGGGTAAGACTTGTATTTATAACTTGGAAGAACTTCTAGAAGGGTCTCTCTCAAAACCCTAACTTTAAGGAGTGAACCAAACATATCATAAAATAAAGTTAGGTTGACTTAGGATAGGGTACCATAGGTCAAGTGGTCACACAAAATAAAAACGATAAAGTTAAGTTAACAAAGCAAAAGGGCCAAGGTACCACAACGAAGATGGGCGTAAGGTCCAATAAGGAAGACAAAGGTCCAAGTCAAGCATAAGGTGGCACAACCAACGTGGGACGACAATCACTTCAACCACAAGACTAACAAGGTGGATAAACAACCCTTTTACCCACAAGGACAAAGTGCCAAACTTTGACTTCTCTCTCAAGGTATGTAGTCCACATGTTCCATACAATAAATGTTTTCATCATCACCATATAGGAAGGTCCTAACTGGATGAAGTGATCCTCTGGTCGTCCTACTACTCCTGAAGGTCAAGTGTTGGCGATATCATCAAGGGGTGGCCAATCCCTTAAGAAACAACCTGACTTAACCATATAGGAGAAGTGGTCATCACACCTCATCATCTTGGTTTTTGACCAAGATCCACCTGGAGGAACTGCTTGGTCCTAGACCAGGATGTCTTTGTCTCAACCTGCAGGAACAGCTTGGTCCTTGTGACCAAGATACCGTAGAGACATAAAGGGGCACTAGCCACATGCTAGGGACTTTTCCCATGGCATCAACTTGCTTGGTCCCAGACCAAGAACCCCAGGAGACTGTTTGGGGCCCTAGGGTACCTTCTAGGGGCTTACTTTGCCTGGTTAACTAACCAAGAACCCTAGTTAATTGACTAGGGTACCATCCTGTCTGAGAATGGGTCTTGCAGTTGCAAGCATCTTGGTAACTGACCAAGTGCCTCCATTCTTAAAGAATGGCTCTCAGCCCTAGGTTGAGCTTCAGTCGTAGGCTGAATTATGGTGATCAACTCCTGGTAACTGATCATGTGCCTCCATTCTCTCGTAGAATAACTCTCGATGCTGCTCAGAAATGAACAGTAATGAAGTAAGATTAGGATCTCCATATAACTTTGGAACGTACTCTTTCCATACATGATAATTCCATTCATGAGGATATCCTAGAATGCAGGAAAATACAAAGGGATATACACTTTGTCCCACATATCTTGGGATAGTTCCATGCACTTTACTTCAATTCTGAAAATCTGCAAAGAAAAATCTGAATACCCATGATCTGAAAATGAAATCTAAAATAGACTTCATTATAATATACAACAATAGAGTCGCCAAGGTAAGGCTAAAATGTGCCTTCAATACTTGTTGCATGTGCTCACCTCAACACCCAATAAGGTCTTCAAAATCTGTAAAAGGACCAAGACACCGGTCCCTTCATGGAGTTGCCATAATGAACTTTGGATCTTCAAAATCTGCTCTCATCAAATCAATGTAGCAATCTACAAATGCAGGAATTGAACTTTATCCCTGGCAATGATGCCAAAATGGTACAACTCAAATTCACACCTCTTGTGATAAAGTCCCAAAGCGTAAGTGTGAACCTAGGTTGAACTGAGGTGGGGCCACTGTCACCTGACCACACTCTTTTACTCTTTAGTGCTAGTTCTCCTCTAATAGCAAGGGAGTTTCCCTATGTTTATTGCTACTAAAAATTTAGAGTGAAAGCTCAAGGCGAAAAGATTCTTTAGCAAAACAAAGTTTTAAGGATATGAAATTAAAGGATGGATGAAGACTAGTGCCTAGAAACCATTGGGCACATGGGGTCTGTTGCCGCCTTAACCTGCACATGAATGTGAGAAAAATCTTAACTCATTGAGGGCGGCCTAGGGGCCAACTCAACGAGTTGAGTGCATCTGCCACCACAAATCTTGACTCTTTTGTTTAGGCCGACTCCTAAACAAAGCCAAGGGAGGTAGACCCTAAGAAATCTAAGGATGGTTGTTTTGAAAAAAATGACTTAAGAGTTAAAGAAAACCAAACACTTAATCTAGCAGTCTATCTGACAAGTAAATCAAATGCAAAATAAAGAAATTACTCAGATTTACAAGTATGCAAGATAGATATGCATATAATCAAAGCACGTAAATGGAAAATGGAGAGCAAACCAGTGCTTGATATATGATGTTATTAGTGGATTATTAAAGGGAAAGGAGAGTTTTCGATATACACAATGTACGTGGAAAGAAGTATGGTCTCAGTGATGTCTAATGTGGTACTACATGAAGAGAGGAACTAGATCGGAGTCAGTGGGTATGTCCAATGTAGTACACCAAATGAGGATGTAGCTTGACGAGTCCCAATCAACGGTCGCTACCTAATATGCTCCCTCAACTGTAGAATTTGCCTACAAAAGGACAATCTCCTAAGGATCTTTATAGATGCCAGAATGTGTATGTAGGGAAGATTAATTTAAGTTAATTTAGTGTGAAGTGCTTGTTGCCCACCTATTTCGACTAGGTGGCAACTCCATGTACATGAAGATGTATAGAGTTGTACAGGTTGTACCTCGGAAAAATCTGAGGAATTTTTCACTTCTGCAGAGCAATTGCCCCTTTGTAAAACGAAATGTCCGCTCCCCTGCGTGGGAAAATTAATGTAATTATATGTGCTAGTGTGGGTCATATGATATGGATGCCACACCATGGAACTGGTTGTTAGGGAAGTCCCCTCATCGAGTGTTTTTTCCCTTTCCAATTAATCTTGTTGTGTAAACGATTTTAATTGGTTTGGTTTTTTATTCAAAATCCTCCAAAGTGGTGACGGGCGTTCTAATGGTTAAGTCCATGGGGTGGCTAAGGGTTCAAAATGTTATTCATGACCATGCTAGACATTTGTATAGAGTCTTGCGGAGTTTCGTTATGTTGTTGTGTTTTTATTTATTTTTTCTATTTAATTAATGTCACCCCTTGGTGGTTAATTAACTAAGTTTTGATGTAATAATGTAATTGCTCAAGCACTGGCACTTTGTAATAGGGGCTAT